>JANIWM010000010.1:0-231373 GCA_030555655.1 Starmerella floris
AACCGCCGTGGCTGACCGCGTGGCCGCCGGCGACATCCCCGGCACCGTCCGGGTGCTGGACGTGCTGCTGGCCCTGGCGGTGGCGCCCGGCGCCGCCGACGCCGCCGACGCCGCCGCCCGGTACTTCGACGCCCTGGAGTCGGCGGTCAGCATGCTGCGAGCGCCCCAGCTGGCCCTGTTCTGGCCGTACTTCGAGCGCCGGTCCCAGCAGATCGGCGACCTGGCCCAGGGCCCCAACAGCATCACGCTGCTGCGGACGTGCCGGTCGCTGATTCTGCGCCTGAACCGGGAGTCCCACCGCGAGCAGATTGGCCGCGTGCTGCAGTACCTCGCCGTGGCCAAGGGGTTCCCCCACCCGTCGCGGATCAACAAGAAGGGCAAGCTTTTCCCCGGCAAAATGGAGCCGCTGGACGCGCTGCCCAGCCAGGGAGGCGGCCCGGGGCTCACGCCGTTCCGGGCCTGCCAGACCCTCGCCGATCTTGCTGGCCTGGGCGCGCCCAGCGACGTCACGGCGTTTGGCGACCAGCTCGTGCTGCGACTGCGCGAGCCCCACCTCTCGGCCCGCCACGATGGCCCCGTGGCTCTGCCCCGCCCGGACTCCGCGTGGTCCCAGCTCACGGGCGACGCCCACGACATCCTGCTCACCCAGGCCGTGATGGCCTTCTCCACGTACCGGGCCCCGGGCACCGAGGCCGACGTTGCCCGGATTCTCGACGCGCTCAAGTCCATGAAGAGCAAGACCGACCTGGCCATTCTCGACAACAGGGTGCTGCCCTCCGACGAGCTGTGGGCTACCTGGAAGCACCAGCAGTGCCTGCGGTTCGAGCCCACCCCTGTGTCGCCGCTGGATCAAACCCCATCCGCGGACCCTGTGCCCGAGAGCGTTCCTCCGCTGACCCGGGTCGTCGGCAACAGCGAGCTCACGCGGCTGCTCGACGTCCCCTTCGGCCTGGACAAGTTCGCCGTGCCGAGCGCCCAGTCCCCCCGGCTGGCTGACTTGCTCGGCTCCATAGAGACAAGCACCACCCCGCAGGAAAAGGCCGCCCGGACGTTCCAATCCCTGCGACTCCAGCCGTGGGGGGCGCTGGTGGATCAGTTCGGTGCGGCGCCGGTCGCCGAGCACCCGGAGGTGGCTGCCCAGGAGGACGAGGTCCAGCGCAAGCTCAAGGAGGCCCAGACACCGCCCCCGCCCGTCAAGCGACCCATGCAGCCGCCGGAGAACCCGTCCAAGCGCGCGCGGGTGTCGTACGAGGACGCGGTCTACAGCGAGCGGCACGCCGCCGCCGAGGGCACGGCACGGCCGCTGCCTTATTGAATTGATGACCGTTGATGAAGCACCCTTAGGAAACCATGTCGATGGAGATCTGACGGATGCATCGACTAAAATAAAAGTCGACCCTTAGCCAATCAGCACATGTTGGGCTTTGAGTATTGGATAATTAAGCTCGATTCGGTCGAACATGACCATGTGGGGCGATTTAAGATTCTTGTCGAGGATTTAGAAATGCCGGTATCTGCGTAAAGGAAAATATTCTCAGCGAATTATTTAATCAGAGCTGGGGGTCGACCTTACAGGGTAGGTTCTTATTCACGATTTGAAAATGTTTGTATTTGAATAATGGAACTATAGCATCTCAGCGAATAGTGATTGGGGAGATTCGTTCGATCTCTAGAATTCAGGGCCTAGCGAGAAACGCTGGTTCATGGATCAGAAATGCTGCGGTATCTCAGTAATGGGACTGTATTAGACTTTCATCAGTGAGTGTGATCAGAGCTGTGTTGTATCGACCTCAATGTATCGCTTTTGGGTCTATAATGGTGTTAGCTTCTTGAGTTCAAATGAAGCTGCGTTTGTTCGGTCTCAATTTAACATTTCAGTTCTGTCAATGCTGGTCAACCGCGTAATTAACAGGAGGATCTTGTCCGGTGTAATTAACAGAAGGATCTTGTCCGATTGTGTATTAGCTATTACAGGTAATGGAACATAACGTGGTTTTATCAATCGTGTTGACAGAGGGATTATGTCCGATTGCAACCTCTTTTGTGTGAAATATATGTCCTCACTTCTCAGCTCTCAATTCGCTCTTGTTTATCTAACCTGATCAAGGCCAGTCGTGATCTGGGCTACATTCAAGAACGTCTCGCTCTGATCACCCATCAATCCTTCCTGGAATCACTTTACACTCAATTGGCGATACTGCTACATCATTCTGGATTATCCATAGCATCGCCATCATACTCGACGTCATAAACCTTCATGCTATTTACATTAGAGCACCCATCATCCCAAGTCCTCGGCGTAGCCACACTCTTCGTAAGCCCGAATCCATAAGACCGTCGTCAACAAGGTCAGTCGTAGTCTCGGAAGCTTCGCTCCTTCTTTTTCGACGCGTGTCTCTTCTTTGTCTCCTTTTTAACCGCCTTTTCTCGCTTGGACAACTTCTCCCACCTCTGCCGAGACTGTGCCGAAGGCTCGGCAGGAACAAAGGCGGCCTGGCTGATGGCCTTGCTCAGTTTCTCGTAGCAGTCTTCCAGATTCGACTGCTGGGACCGCGTCAGCTCCGAGGTCACCACTATGTCCCCTCGGGGCGTGAGGTAGCGGAAACCCGGCTGCATCAGTTTGTCGCGCAGCTCGGGGGCCAGCCAGGACGCCGCGGCCACGCGCTCGCGCTCTAGTTTTATGGTGGCTTTGGTATTGACTTTGTTTACATTCTGGCCCCCGGGACCACTAGATCTACTGAATTTCGAGATGAATTCCTTGCGGGGAAGGCGTTTCAAAACATCGGCCCAATTCATCCTGTCTCATCCTGTCCGACCTCGGCAAATTCCACCGGCCGTTCCAATGCCAGTTTGTGGCCTTCGCATGGACTTGGGATAGCCACACTATATGTACAGGCACATGTCATGACGCACAGGCCTCCTGACCACTACCCTGGTCTATGCGGGTGGGCCGTTGCCCAGCAAGGCACGGCCTGAAATACTACACTCCCACAAAACAATCATGTTGCGAATCGTCCGGAGCTTCCAAACCAGCACAGCACGCCGAATTGCCGCGGGAGACCGCGTCCCCTCGGCCCTGCTGCAGAACGGCGCGCCCTCGGCCACCGTGAACCTGGCCCAGGCCACCGAAAAGGGCAAGTTTCTCGTTGTTGGCGTGCCCGGTGCGTTTTCCCCCGGATGCTCCCAGAGGCACGTCCCCGAGTACATGAAGGCGTTCAGCTCCTTCAAGGCCAAGGGCATTGACCACATCTACGTCGTCACCGTCAACGACAGCTTCGTGACCGGGGCCTGGAAGTCGGCCCTGCTGGAGACGGCGGCCACGCCGGCCTCCGACCAGTTCGTCACGGTGCTGGCCGACCCCAACGGCGAGTTCTCGCGCGCGTGGGACGTGCTGTTCGACGCCACCAAGTTCTTCGGCAACCCGCGCTCCAAGCGCTACGCCGCCGTGGTTGAAGACGGCAAGGTCGTCAAGGCCCACGTCGAGAAGGACAGCACCGGCATTAACGACTCCGAGGCCTCTAAGCTGCTCAATGAGTTGTAAGGGAGCATGCGAGCATGCGAGCACAAATGTGGAAGCTTTCTTTTTCAACCTGAGACCGTGGGTGGGTTAGACTGACCTATGTAGATAACATATATAGATGGGTGCACATCGCCAATGCTTATCATTGTTATTGTGAGTTGCACCGTGCAAGCTTAGATTCACCTCGCAGTTGTAAATATATGTTTACGTATCAGAGATGCCTACCTTTATTCCCACGTGGGTTGAAACAGGTGATCAGCATTTGTCGTACAATTTCTCCTGCCAGTGCTGGGTGACCGGCATGACTTGTACTTGAGGGATGTACGTGCAAATTTGGACTCACATGGGCTATGCCCGGGTGTTGCAATACGGAGACACTAACGACTACGTTTTTATTCATACGGGGACACTAACAACTAAGTTTTTATTCATGACGTATCTGAAATATATTCACTAGAAATAACACTGCATATCTAAACCACACAGCGTCCAAATTCTACAGTGATGCCAGCTGAACCGCCGGGTCCCGGGAAGGGAGTCGGTAGGGAGGGCTGATAACCGGATAATGTGACTCGACCGAAACACCCGGACGTCACCGCCCCGAAGAGACCGGCGAGTAGCAGTGAGGCCCCCAGAATGGCCGCCGATCCCAAGTTTGCCTACAACTTCCAGATTCTTAAATCGCATGACCCCGCTCTAGACAAAATCATCTTCCGGTCGCCGATCTGCGACGTGTACGAGTTCAACAACAGCAGCGAGAAGTGGCAGCAGATCGACTGCAAGGGCACAATCTTCCTGTACTCCAGGATATCCAACGACGAGTTTCCGTACGCGGTGCTGGTTCTCAACCGTCAGTCCCCCAGTGACTTCTACGTCGGCATCACGCCGGCCTTGCGCAGCCTGCGAATGGCCCGACCGCCCATGGAGGCCGATCTGCAGGACTCCACCATCATGATCCAAAAAAACCCGGAACAAGTGTACGGCCTGTGGCTATTCGAGGAGCAGGACCGGCAGCAGCTCACCAGCCTGATCCAGTGGTGCATCACCAACGGCACGGCGTAGGCGGATTGTCCGGAACACGCCCCGTTTGTTTAGTGTAATCGCACACACATACTGGCTTTGTTTATGCTAATCATACCCGCAGTTTATATAGCCCCCATGGATGATTGCCGGCGGTGGCCGCCCGCCCCCCGGCGGTGCAGGGGACCGGTGACTAATGCACACACTATTGTAGATATTTACATCCACCATCGGGATTCAGGCTCCCCGGCTTCTCACTATTACCCACCCATTCCAGATACTTCTGCCGAAGAACCCCGCTAGTATTCCAACGCACCATTCGTAATACTTGCACGGATATTAGCACCGGATACTGGGCATTAGCAAAGCATATCGCGCCCTCGAATTATCAGGAAGCGCTGGATAAACAATTAGCTTTGCTCTTCCACTTTCGGCTGGTTATTGCCCCTTGACTGCACATTACCCCTTGGCTGGATATTCACCTTGGAGTTTCCCCCTTGGAGATCCCCCCTTGGATATTCCCACTAGGAGATCCCCCCTTGAAGATCGGCCATTGCCTTCTGGATCTCAACGCTTTGGGTAGTCGGTAAACATCTGGAGCATTTATCCGGATAGAAGACCGGTTTAGGTGTTTATTCATTTGAAACCCTCACTGGGTAACATCGCTGCGTTCTCTGGACTGGTTGATCCGTGTCCATGGGAGACCTGGATGACTTCAACTACGATGAATCCGAGGTAGAGTCTGTGATCGACAGCGAGCTCGAGTTCTCGGACGACCCCGACTCTGTGGCGTTCGCCGACACAGAAGCCCGGTCCCCGGACCCGACCGGCCCGCTCTATCGAACCGTGAGCTTCTCCCAGATCCAGGACTCGCTGGGGGCGCTGGTGAACCGCACTGCCGACATCACCAACCTGGATCCTGGCCTGGCGCTGCTACTGCTGAACGCCTACGACTGGGACCTGGCCGAGTGTGCGGCGGCCCGCCTGGAGGCCGGCGATCGGGCGGCCCACAAAGTCGGACTGGCGTCCGCAGCAGACCTGGTGGACCAGGGCGACCAGCGGGATCGGGGCGACAAGCCGAACCGGGGCGACCGGCCGAACCGCGGTGATCGGCAGGATCGGAGCGTCCGGCGGGACCGGGCTGGCCGCAAGACGTGCCCCGTGTGTTTGGAGCCCCTGGTGGCCCCGTTCAGCCTCGGCTGTGGCCACTGCGTGTGCCGGGGCTGCTTCGCCGACTACGTGCGTATCGTCCTGTTCGAAAGCAGAAACCCGTTCCGCACAAAATGCCCCGGCCATGCCGACTGCCCCCGGCTCGTGCACCGGGGCCACGTCGAGCAGCTGGTGCCGGAACTGGCCGCCCGCTACGACGAGCTGGTCACCCAAGCCTACATAGCTACGCTCCCCCACAAGTTCCGGCGCTGCCCGTCCCCCCGGTGCGACTACATCGCCGCCCGGATCGAGGACTCGGGCCCGGCCCTGGGAGGGGTGGGCTGCCTGTGCGGGGCCAGCTTCTGCTTCGAGTGTGGCCTCACCTGCAACCACTACGCGGTCCCGTGCGACCTGGCCTGCCACTGGCTGGCCATGGCCGACCAGGAGCACCGGAGCTCGCAGTGGATCCAGGACAACACCAAGAAGTGCCCGCAGTGCCGGTCCACCATCGAGCGGGTCGAGGGATGCAACCACATGCAGTGCGAGCAGTGCAAACACGAGTTCTGCTGGCTGTGCCACCGGGCCTGGGCCGAGCACACGGGCAACAGCTACTACGAGTGCAGTCTGGCCAGCAAGGCCAAGCCCAAGGCCAAGCTGGCGGCGGACCGGCTGTCCAAAAAGCAGTACGACCGGCTGCTCCACTGCATGGCCGAGTTCGACCACCACACGGCTCTGGCCACTCGGTGCTCCGACAAGATGGTGCGCGACGCCCACAACCTGCTGGCCTGGACCTACGCGCTGCTGTACATCACCACCAACACCAACGCCAAGATCATTCTCGAGGAACTGGCCGAGGCCATGAACCGGGACCTCCGGGCGCAGTCGCAGCACGTGCCTCAGCGCTCCAAGGCGCTGGCCGACTTCGTGACCAGCGGCGAGACGCGGTGGCTGGTGGACTCGAGCCTGCGGCTGCGGCTGGACACTGAGGCCAAGGCCGTGGCCGATCTGAGCCGATGACGGGCTCGCATTTTGGCGGGATCCATCGGGACGCTTTCAGCGTTTGGAGTTTGTCACCCCGCCTCGTAATTACCAATGCTGGACATTAACCCTCCGACTTCGTATATAATGGTATCTAGCGTGCCTAGTTCTCTATTCTGTTTGTGGTCGCAATCTGGCGGGAACATCTTGTTTGCTCCATCCTAGCCTTTGCGATCTTCGTGGCCACCGCTATATTGCGTGCCACTTTACTCGTGGCCGTTCATCATTGTTAAAATCCGCTATATCACATGTATCAACCATAGATTGCTTAATGATGGCGACTTGGCTTGCATTCTGGCTGGGATCGTTTTGCTTCATTCTTACGTTGTCTCGATTTTCGGTTTTTTTTTGTTGTCAATCGCTTGCCCCACTTGATCTCGTTAATTTTCACTCCTCTCTGAGCAGATCTTTTCGGCGCAGCATGTTTTATAATGCTACTTCCAGTCTTATTTGCTTTGCTGTGGTGATGATTTCTGGCTCGTGCCGAATTTGCCGTTTCCCTCGAGTCATTACCTCTATCCAATTATTACATATCTTCTGAACTACCAGTACAATGGGACATACGAAAATCATGGTGTAACTAATTAACTATCGGAAGCGATCCGAATTAAGTACGCTCGCCCTTGTTTTGCCGGATCGACAACTTCAGGTACAGCACACCGCTCGCCAGCAGCACCATACACAGGAAGATGATCACCGCCAGAATGCCGAAGAACCAGTTGAGGTTGGTGCCGTCCTGGCCGGGGACCTTGACGTTCATGCCGAACAGACCGGTGATTAGGTTCATGGGCAACAGGATCGAACCCAGCATCGTGACTTTGCCCAGCACGCCCGTCATGCGGTTGCTGGAGTCCACAAACTCCATCTGCAAAAGCCCCATGTAGTTGAAGTGGCTGCGGCTGAAGATCTTCTCGTAGGCGCTGAGGTTCTGGTACATGGTGACGATGTGGTCCTGGATATCGCCCAGGTACAGGCCCATCTCGCTGGCCGGCATGCTGTGCAGCTCGGTGCAGCGCTTGGCGAAGCCCCGCACCACGTCGGCCTTGCCGCTGAGCATGCGCAGCAGCTGCATGGTGTGGCGGCGGGCCAGGCCGAGCCGGCGCAGCAGCGTGTGCATGCCGATCTCGGCGTTGGTGTCGAGGTACACCGCGTCCTCCACAAAGTCGGCCTCCTTCTCGACCATGCCGATCTCGGGCGCGAACGAGTCGGTGATGTCGTCGATCAGCGCGTAGGCGATCCAGTCCGGCGTGAAGTCCACGTAGTCCCGGAGCTGGCGCATGCGCCGCCGCACGTTGCGGCAGTGGCTCACGGGCTCGAAGTGGAAGCTGATCACCCCCTCTTTGAAAACAAGGACGTAGAAATTGATGGCCTCCATGTAATTAGGGTCCTCTTTGTCGTTTTCAAAGGTGTGGTACACCACCAGGTAGTAGTTTTTGAACTGCTCGTACTTCTCCCGCGCATCCTCGGTCTGGATGTCCTCGGTGGTCAGGGGGTGGATGCCGAAGGCCCGGGACAGCGCCTTCATCTCCACATCGGTGGGTCTGAAACAATCAAGGAACCAGGTGCCATTGGAAGGATCCAGCAGGCTGCTGAACGAGTCCGAGTTCCCCACCAGCGAGGCCAGGTCCGGCGCGTGGATCGTGTTGTCTAGCCCGGGGGCATAGAAGCTGAACCGCTGGGACTGTTGGTCTGCGTTGGGCACCTCGCCCAGCCCGGAGTCCAGCTTGGTGCTGGGCAGGTGGATCGGGTGGGGCATGCGGGTCGTGGTCACCGTCTCCTCGTGGGGCTCCTTCTCCTTGTCCACGTTGTCGGAGGAGCCCGTGGACGGACACTCGTCGCCGCCTCCGGGCCCGGCCTCCTCGGCAAAGGGGCGGGGCTCGCCGCCAGGGCTCGGCACAGGACTACCGCTGGGCCGAGTGTACTGGACGAAGTGCTTCTTGGGGAACTGCCCGGCGCCTTCGTTGATGGGCGTGGGGCGGAAGTTCTCGGTGGAGGGGCGCTCCTTGGCCGAAGAGGCGGCCCGGGTCGGCGTGCTCACGGATTTGGAGCGGCCGCTCCTCGCCCCCGGCTCGGCCGGCGGGCCGTCGTCACCGGCCGCGTCACCGGCGTCCACCACCACGGCGGGAACAGGCATGGGGGCGCCCGGTTCCCCGCCAGGGCGGTGGTTGCTGTCGTCGTCGCTGAGGTTCAGCAGCTGGTCAAGCTCGTCGAGGTTGATGTCGCCGTTGCCCTGGGCGTCGTTGGGAAACCAGACGTCCTGGTCGGTCTCGCCCAGGCTGGAATTGGAGTCCGAGGCGTCGCTGTCGTCGGCGTGGCTTGTTTTCCGGGACAGGGCGTTGGTGCTGACCGATTCGTTGGACCCATCACTGACGGCATTGGAATAGATGCTGGTGAACGACAAACCCCGCGGTCTGCCGCGGCTCCGCGACCGCCGCGAGGTGTCCGACCCGTCGGACCGAACCGAGCGCCGCGACGACATGGACGGACGGCTCTCACGGTTGCGCCGCCGGCCCGCCTCAAGGAGTGAAGTCTTGTTGGTGGTATCCTTTTGTTCCTTCATTGCGCATCACAGGAAGATGCTCAGCCCATTTAGGTGTGTGTCAATGCGGAGATAGATGGTGGAAAGAATTTTCGGCTGGCCTGCCTGGCGATGGGATATCGAATGCACCGGTTCATCCCACGTGGCTTATGTAATTTTCCAGGCCCGCTCCCCGAGGAGGGTGTGCGGCCGCGGGAAGGTGGTGCCCGTCAGGGGGGTGGGAGGGGGTGGTGGTAGTGCACATAATGGCGTGGGCCAATGGCTGGTGAGGCAACCGGCGGTGCCCGCCATGGAGGTGCAGGCAAACGGTGGTGCATGGTGGGCATTTTTTTGTCGCGCATCCCCGTGTGACCAACCAGTGCGGCCCACTCGACTATCCCGGTAATCCCTCCGTTTGTTTCACAATCGTGCCTGTGTATCGGCGTGACTCCGCGGGGCCATCTGGCCTATCCTGCCATCGTCCAACCCGGCCCCACCCCTCAATGAACCCCTCATTTGGACCCCATAGTAATGTCTCATCTGTAGTTTTCTAAACCCGCCTATGCAAAACCTACTTAAATGACATCCCGCGAGTAAACCCACCTATGTTAACTCGCCTACATAACCCCGTCTAAGTAAACCTACCTGAGTAAACGCGCCTAAATAAACCCGTCGCATTAACCCGCCTCGATAAACCCGCCTAAGTATTCCGCTTTAGTAAACCCGCTTCAGTAATTCCGCAAAAGTAGACCCATCCTAGTAAACCCGCGAGACGACAACACCCACCTAAGTAAACCAACCTAGGTGCACCACCCACCTGAGCACACATCCATCTAGGTAATCTTGAGTCAACCTGCCAAAGTTAACATGCAACAGTTATCCCGTCAAAGTGAATCCGCCTTGAAAAGACCGACCCAGCAAACACTCTTAAGTAAATACGTCTACGTGAAGAGCCTTCCCAAGCAAACTTTCCCATCAAAAGCCGCTCATGCGGAGCCTCTAGAGCAGATCCTCTAACACAAGCAGACCCTCACCCGACTAAGAAGACCCTCGCCCGCGTAAAGACCCTCGCCCGAGTAAAGACCCTCGCCCGAGTAAAGACCCTCGCCCGAGTAAAGACCCTCACCCGAGTAAACTCTCTCTCACCTGAGTAAACGCCCTCATCTGGGAAATTTTCTTCCAATTGCTGTGGAGCCGTACATGCCGTGCGATAAGATTTCTTGGGGGGAGATTGACCGTAAAGTTCGAAAATTTACATTTGGTCAGATTTGTCATTTCATCGTTGTTAGTCTGTACTAGAATGTACTGATGGGGTGCAGACCTTTCTAGATGGCACCATGGGGCACGATCACCTTAATAACATTGGCCGTAATAATAGTAATATTTCATATATGAGCACTGCTCGCCCCTACTAACTCATAAAAAAAAGCCGTCTCTCTGCAATAAATGTCAGAAGCAATAAACCGGTTCCACGAGTTCGTGCTGGCGGAATTCATCGATCCCAATCACAGGTCCGACGAGGACCTTGATTCCATCATAGAGGCGCTGAAAGACGACGAGCTCTGGCGGGCCCGGGCCCTCGTTGTCAAGCAGGCCATCACGGGCGACTGTCCCCCCGACTCCCAGGAGGCCGTGCTGGCCACCTATGCCACCCTGGCCAAGGATAACGACCCCGCCGCCCTGGCCGAGGCGGCCCGTGCTGCCGCCGTGTTCGAGGAGACCGAGCTGCTGTGGTCCTACCTGGAGCGGGCCCAGGCGGCGCTCGGCTTCAGTCCCAAGCTCACGGGCATCGAGGTCAAGTTCAGCCCCCACCAAGCCCAGCCGGCTCTGCGCATGGCCTGCTTGGCCGCCTCCACCCAGCCCAGCGAGGACCAGCCGTCGCTCTCGGCCATCGAGAACGTCCCGCTCACCGCCTCCGACGACCGGTTCCCCACCCCGGAGATTCTGTCCAGCGAAGACAGGCGGCTCAGCGAGTCTCCGCTGGCCAACCTGGAAAATGTGCTGCTCCTCCTGCACTCCGTCCACTACCGCCAGAACAACGCCTCGGCCACGTCGGTGCTCAACGAGCAGGCATTGCCGTACGTGCGCCGGGTCACCGACGCCGAGAACTTCGCGCGCCTCAACTGCGGCGTCCAGAAGCACGCCCTTTTCGACCGCAGCATCATGGAGATGAAGGACATCAACGAGCTGGAGCGCGGCACCGTGCAGCTGATGAAGATCGGCACGACCCTGCAGAACCAGACCAGCCACGACGAGTCGCTCAAGTACTTCCACCTCATGGTGCCGCTGTCGTGGAAGACGGTGGACGAGAACGCCGCGCGCCGCCTGGTGGCCATGTCCGACTTCGGCAACGCCATCCCCATCTACCGCCGGCTCGGCAAGAAGTTCGACCTGGCGGTGTCGCTGGCCGCCTCCGACAAGGTCGACGAGGCCCTGGCGGTGCTGAAGGAGATCCAGCCCGCCGACGGCCACACGCTGATGCTGATGGCCGACCTCAGCGCCGACCCCGGTCTGTGGCACCAGGCCTGGGACCAGTTCAAAGAACCCAAGGCCAAGCTGCGCCTGGCCCGGGTCGCTCTGTCCCAAAACCAGCCCCAGGTCGCGCTGGACCACCTCAACGATCTGCTGGCCGTGTCGGCCACCGACCACGAGGCGCTGCTTCTGGCCAGCAACACCGCCCTGTCGCTGCAGCAGTGGGGCCCCGCCGTCACCTACCTCAAGCGGGCCCTGGCCCTCAACGAGGACGACGCCATGAACTGGTCGAACCTGGGCACCGCCCTGCTCCAGACGGGCCACCCCGAGTCGGCCCTGCACGCCATCCAGCAGGCCCTCCGCGTCAACCAGAACCCCGACCCCCACCTTCCCACTTTGGCTAATTACATCTCGCTCAGCGCCCAGCTCAAACAGTGGGACGAGGTGGTGGTAGGGCTGATCAAGCTCGTGAATTCCGCCGACAAGGGCTCGGTTCCCTACATCGCCAAGGTGAGCCCGATCTTCCCCTCGGTGGTGAACCACTACGTGGCGCAGAAGTACACCAAGGAGGGCATGCAGACGTTTGTGCTCAACCTGTTCACCGAGAAGCTGGCCGCCGTCGTGCCCGCCGACGATCCTATGCTGCTCCGTCTCGATGCCAAGCTGTACGTGTGGTCCGAGAACTATCAAGCTGGCTTGAAACACTACGTGGATGCGGTCGACGCCATTCTGAAGAGCGGCGCCGAGTTCGCGTCCGATAACCGGGCCCGCGCCCGCCTGGAGCTGTACGCCGCCGAGGCCTTGGATGCCTTGGAGAAGTACGGAGACAAACCCGGCCGCATCGAGGGCAGCAAAGCATACCCGGGGTGGAAAACAAAGGTACACTCCATCGAGCAGGCCGTGAAACGGGTCTCTTCCAATTAGAAGCCGCTAATAGCTGATATCGATGTAGAACAACTATTGGAAGCCCTTATCAACCCTCATATTGCCGCTTATTACTGGCACAAGCTATCGGAGCATTCACTCATACCCACTAAGTACCCACTAATACACAATGCGAGGATACAAACCACCCTTCTCTCCAATACCCAACAATAATCAGGGACAAGCGGAGACGCACAAAACCTCTTATAGTTGGTAATAGATCAACAGCGTTCCCCTATAACCCACTATACATAAAACAAACAAATTCTTAAGATCTAATATCACGTCAATTGGAACATCAGGCTGAATTCCTAATGGAGAGCTCCTGGTCCCCTCGGCGGTCACATAAGATTCATCCACCTCAACGCCTTAGCCAGGATACCAATGGAGCGACTAACTCTTTACATCCGTTCAATTAATACCGCCCGCATGCACAATCTCTGGGGAACCCGTTATCCAAGTGCCACATCAACACGCAGATGGACAACACATCATACCGCTTTTCGTTATAGCAATTGTGACAAAACAGCATCGGGTCCTGGACCCTGACTCATTTGGGTATCCACCAAACTAACATTTGACGATGACTAGCCCCATGATGAAGACTGGAGACACATCTAAAACAACTGAAGACGCGATGCATCCGATTAGTTGAGTGTCAATGACACCAACCTTGGTGAGCTCACGGAGGCAGTTCATCTCCCAGTGCTTCTGACCATAGACCATTTCTTGCGACATATCACGACCTCTAAACTTCTGATCCGTACGCGATGTTTTAAAAAGTTCAGGGTACTCCGAATCGTCAGTTAGCAGATGTCCAAGTAGAATATCTCCATTCAAAGAAATAAGATGCTGGCTCGTGATGCCAGTCAAATCTTCCCGAGTATAGTAGACAGTTGCTGCTTTCTTCCAACCATATAATGATCTAGCTCTATCATGAGAGTGGCAACCCCATCCGGAACAAAAATCAGCATGGTTATTTGCAATGTCTTCGTTACTGACGAGGGTACTATTTTCCAAATGAATTAATTGACACGGAATTCAATTCTCCGCTAATGAGTTTCTCGAGTGTTTGATAAACCTCTCTGAACAAACCAAAAACTCGAACGTTCGCATCCCATATAACACAGAGAACCACAATGCATATGAAGAAAGCTGCCTCGTCCAGCAACTCATTTGAAAAAATAAAATACATAATCCTTACATCGTAACCCTCCGATCGAACACCACAAGGTAATCTCTGGCTGCCCGGCTACTTCAGAGAGTTGTAGATATTAGCCAGCTCGATGGCATCGTCGGTATCCTTCTGGTACAGCTCGGAGTCATTGACCTTCTCCGGCTCGATTTTGTTCCGGAGCCGGATCCAGATCTCCCGGACTCGCTTCGGGGTCCGCTTGTCCACGATCCGGCAGTCGATGTGGTGGTACACGTTCATGAATGCGTCATTGATAGCGGGTGCATACATCAGCTTCACCCGGAAAAAGAACCCGTAAACAAGCAGCGAAACCACCGCCCCGGGACGGATCAGCAGGCAGTCTCGGAAGAGCTCAACCAGTAGCCACATGTCGAGGTACCCGCTGGCATCAATAACCTTGGGGGCCAGTGTGTCGCTCAGTTTGTTGGCAATCTCCTTGCGGGACTTAGACTCATTGTGGTGCTCGCTGGCAGCGTCGGCAACGTGCAACAACGAATAAAGCGCGAACGGCAACAACTTGATGGTATGGGGGGTCGTCACGATCCACAGCGACGCAACAATGATGTTCTGGAATGTGTCCAGGGGGAGCAGGGCGTAGAACCCGGGCGTGGCCCCGTTAAGGTTCTGGAGCAAGCTGATCGAGTAGGTCACCACCACAGCAACGAAGGTCGAGCGATAGAGTAACCGCGGCTTGGGTTTCAGCACCTGTCTGGTCAGGCACAACAGAATGCTGACCATGGACAACACCATGATGGTGATGTGGCCGACGTACCAGATCCGCTCAAAAACACCGGCCCATTTCTGAACTATGGAATCGCATTGGGTGTCGTCTCCGCCTGCATCGATGTCAGAAAGATTGGTCCCGGCTCGACGCGCACGGTGTCTAAGCTTCACACCAGGGTCATCCAAGTATTCGAAATTCATTCCCAATTGCCTTGCTGCCGTCCCACAAAATTGGCGGTGTTACCTTTCACGGTAAGCATTCCCTAGCGAGGAACGGGTATGGGGATGCGCTTAGTCACCGGTGCCGAGCGGTACTGCAGTTGACGGCCTAAAACCGCCGGGCCCACCCATTTCCGACAATAGGAGTTGCAAATCTCTCTAAAATACCCACTAATCGAAAACCTGTTTAGAAAAAGTCATTCGCCAGTGCTGTTTGCCGAATTAAGCCCCATGCTGCCTGACTTGGTCCGACCCACACTATACGGTCAAGGACCTCACCCTGAGTCCTTAGCGGAATTTCAACATCAGCTATCATCCCTGTGGACGAAACAGAATCAAGATGGTTGTGGCTGCTCGTCTACGCGAGCTCCAGAAGCTGCAGAGCTGGGTGTTCAACAAGACGTTCAATCCTGACCAGCAAAGAATAGGTGCCAAGGTGCTCCGGGAGCCTCTTAAAGGCGACCTGCTCAAAGACTATTATTACCCCAGTCTCAAAAACGTCCCCCGACCAAAACAATTAAATAAGATGTTCGAGGACTGGCACTCCTATGATCCCCTGGAGGAATACCGACTGGAGCGTGTCGAGTATTTGAAGCGCAAAGGAAAGGGTGCGCCCAAGAAGGCGAAGGAAAAGAAGGCTGCAGATCCCAAGAAACGGAAGTGAGTAATTCCCTCCCTAGAAGCTAGCCTGTCGGACATTAGCCTCCCTGTTTTCAATAGCGGGCGGTTTTCTAACCACTGAGTTCGTATCAAGATCGATAGGTACATGACACTGCTAGAGACTAGCACAGAGCCGCCGTTCACTTCTAGCATCTTAAATAGACAACGTGAACGTTAGATGTATATATGCAATTTTAAGAATAAATATGGGAACCGGGTCTGTGTTCAGGTCACCCAGTACACGGACGGCTCTTCGGCCTTGGGACCGTTGTAACTGTGGTCATATCCAATGCCAGGGGTCTCGTCGCTCACGGGTTTCAAGGCCTTGCACCGAGCTCGCCACGTGCGGGCAATAAATTCGGCAGCCAGCGTCACGCGGGCCTCGTGGAGCTGGACCTTCAACAAGAGAAACTCTTTGAGTGACAGCGTCACCTCAGGGTTCATGTCCTGGTACAGCGGGAACATCAGCACCAGTTTCGAGAACCGAATCCCCTTTCCGCCCGGGATGCGGTCCGCCTGCGACTGCGCATGGGCAATAAATAGCTCGAAGAGGCTGCGCTTATCCCGGTACTTCTGGATCGGCATGTCGGCAAGATAGGCATGGACGGCGTCCATGTCCACGTAGTACGGATCGGCGGCAGCCCGAACACTGTTTTGCGTGCTCTCGAGAATGCGATGGACATTGTAGCGGGTGTCTTGGCTGAAAATGCTCATCGAAAAGTAGCCCTGCGACTTCCGTAGGAAGCCGTATATATCTTTAACTCGAATGAATCCCGTCCCTTTCGGATCGAAGTGCTGCCAGCTGTCCAGCAGACTCACAATGTCAAGCTCGCGGATGTTCACTGGGCCACTGCGGTACACGTACCAGCAGGCCTCGCAGACAAGGGAGATGAATAAATTGGCAAACACGTACATGGACAACATGTTCCAAGTGATGAAAAGGAAGTACGCAAAGCCGGAGATACCACACTCGGACCGTTTCGAATCCTCGATGCAATAAGGTTTGGAGATGGTGAAATCCATCAGAAACTCGTTCCAACCTTCACCACAGCTCATTGTGAATAGCGCTATCAGTGCTTTGGGTATCGTCCGGAAGTTCCTCGACCAGGTGCTCTCTGCGCCAAGCTTGGTCACGCCGAACGACTGATTCAGGGCAATGGCATAGGTGATGTAGAGAATGAACCAGGCAAACAAAAGCATTCCGATCTCCGAGATGGCGGCAGTTCCAATCGAGTAGAACTGATAGAGTCTCTTGATACGAGGGATCCACAGGAGCAACAGGCAAATATAGGCCGCTCTGCTAACTCCAAGCACCCCGGAAAGTTGATCCTCGTTGAGAACCAAGTTCAGAATGGTCAGGATCACCACTAGCAAACACACGATCAAACCAAAGGGGTTCCACAGATTGTGGAAGAATAAGGTTGGCTTGAGCACAATCAGTTTCAGAACTGACAAGGACAACAGTAGAACACTGCAGGCAAGAGAAATCAGATAGTAAGCCTTCTCCACAGAACTTTGTAGCGGATAGAAGTAGGCCGTCATCTCTGCCGTGACTAGAAGTAGTGTCCACACCTCAATGGAGGTTATCCAAGTCGGAATAATCTGTAACAAACGAAATCTCACGCTACCGTACTCATATGTTGGCGGCTTGGGAGTGGGTGACACCATCCTGAGCGTGCGCTTGACATCGATCCAGGACAGTTGCTCCTCGGTGAGAAATGCCGTACCCATAGTCAGGGAATAATTGCGAATGATTACAGCCACCAGCATACTCATGATCAGTACAGCACCAATGTAGTTGTAAACGATAGGAAACGCAGCATTGCCTTTACTGGCGTACGTCTGCGGTTGTTGATTGGGCCCAGTGATTGAAGTTACTGCTTGAAGAACATCAATCCAACCTTCCAGGGAGAGAACGCCAAACTGGATCAAAAGCGCTTCCCAGAATCGGTCATAACTGAAGTAGTTTCCTTGAATCACTCTGGGTGCCAGCATCTCGAAGTTATCAAACACCGTGGCAACATACTCACCGGCGCAATCCGACAATGAATTGATATTGTCATCGTTGCAAGAGTCCAGTCGCCCGTGGAATATATTTTTGCCCCAAACAGCATAGGGTACAACAATCGATAAGGCAATCAAACAAGCCCCCATGATGTTACGCAAACCGTAAGTGAAAATGGATTTAAGCATCATTTCTGATTTTTTAAAGAAAGAGATCAGACGCAGCGCACGCAGCGCGAGCAACGCACGCAGATATCGGGACAAACTACCGGAAAAGAGATCATTGATGAATGTCATCCAGATAGAGATAAGAACAACGAGATCTAAACAATTCCACATGCTTCTGGTGTATGCATTTGGTGTGTAATGGAAACCATCGGCAATCACTTTACCGAGAAATTCCACGGTGAAGATGATTCCGTAGACTAGGTCAATAAGTCGGGAATACGTCCAGTGGGTCGTGTTAGACTCCTTCAACATTTCTAATGGTGTATTGACACAAGTTTGAACAACAATGGCTACCGTTGCAATGATGAAAAACAGACGAACATAAAATCCCACTGCATTCTTGGGATAAACCTTTGATCTACGCGCGCCCGAGCTTGAATTGAACAGTTTCTGGAAAAATTGTCGGGTTTTGCTGGTGACATCAAAAATCATTAAACTTTTGTCAAAGTTAGGATGGGTGGCACAGTATTCATCCACTGCGGCAAGGTGATGAGTGGTATAGTCGAAAATTTCTTCGACATATGCAGTCTTCGAGCTCTCAGACTGGTTCTGAGCTCTCTTTTCAAACCACTCATATAAAAAGACCCTGTAGTCGTTGGGATAGTTGTGCAGCCATCCGTACACTGTGAATGCCACAGTCTTGAGCATCCCGTATACAGGGAACTTTTTCCAGTGTCCGAAACCAGAGGCGTGAGGTTCAGTCTGCAAGTTCAGAAATGTCTTGCCCGACATGATTTTACCACCAGTAAACATCTCCAGCTCACCGTGCGACTCTAGAAATTCTATAACGAGCTTGCGCTCCATGTGCGCCCTCATCGGTCGGAAGACCACAGGAGCCTCGGGATTTTGATAGATCCACCTCATGGGAATTGCCAGCAGTTTTTCTTTCATGGAGACGGGTCGTTCAGCATCATCGTCGCTTTCACCCTGAGAACTCAGACTGTTCAACAAGTTGCCGAAGCGGGGTCCAGTGGGGTTTAAACTCTTCTCGCGGATTTCCTCAGCAAATTGTCGGACCTGTTCTTCTCTCTTGTTTGCGATGGCGCCGTGAAGGCTCTCTGACATGATACCCAAGAACAGATTAAAAATCAAAAAGTTGGCAAAAAACAGCCAGCCACAGAGCAGGATTCCCATACAGGCGAGACCAATAACATTGTCACCAGGACGGGAGACATTTTCAGTGACCCAAAATAGAATGTCCGTCCAGTTCTCCGTGGATGCAATCTGGTACATGCTAATGTAGGACGCCGCAAGGTCATAGAAGGAGCTGACATTCAAGCCTCCATCCGAGTTGATAGGGAACTGTCCTCTCAGCATCTTTGTGGCAATGAGCGTGCACAACAATGTGGTGAGGAAGAAAAACGCTGTCAGGCTTATCAAGGCCTTGAGGTTGCCGAAGACCTGGATCCAGAAAATGCGGGAATATCGCAACGCAGCGACCATTTTATGGATTCGTAGAAGCTGGAACACCGTCAACCAATCGTAAAGTTCGACGTTATTGTGGAAGCCCAGGATGATACAGTTGGCCACGGCCAGCACAATATCGAAAATGTTTGTGAAGCTAAAGAAGAAATATCGCCAATACGGAAGGTAGACCAAGAAGCGTATTAGGACGTCAAGCGCGAAAACGACCGCCAAAACAACCTCCCAGTAGTATAGAGACTGGTTTGGTGGGGTTTTCGCGGCCTGCACACACAGATCTACCAACGTGAGAATGGCCAGGAATGGACTTAGAACGCTGTACCTCTTTCCCCACGTGGTTTTATCCATGATCCACTTTCCGTGGTTGCGCTTTTCTTCCAGAGTGGTTTGCACCTCGGCATCGTTGAGCGCATTGCGGCCAAAAAGCCTTCTGATGCCCTTCTTCGCAACGGACACGAGCGGGTCACTTGCCTCGGCAGACATGAAGTTCTCCTTAATGGCACCGTAGCTGCTGACCATCACGGCCACCAGCAGGTTCATCAACCAGATTCCCAGCACGAGAACGCCACTGATGAAGAACAAGGAGCTGGCCAGGTTCTCGCTGTCGATGACATTATACATGATCTCCGTGAAGCCGTTGGCCGACATCATGATAAACACGATCTCCAAGGAATTGAAGATGTTGTCGAAACTGACATTGGCCAGCTTTGCAAACGAGCCGTAGGGAGGGAATGCCCGCAGCTCCACACATTTGCTGCCCACGGGGCAGGTGTAGCCCTTGATGTTTGGTTGGTTTTGATACGTTCCGCGGGCACTGTCGAGCAATAAATAAGGCATGACCTTCAGCGTCTCGGGCTCCAGCCAGCTGCCGCAGTTCTGGCTGGTGATGAGGTCCTGATAAACGCACACGCGGCGCAGCGAGCCGTTGAAGCTGAGCACGCCGACGATCCCCCAAATGAACAGGAAGAAGGCGATAAAGATCAGCACGTTCTGCAGCAACGGGATGGCCCGCTTGAGGATGCGCAGCACGAATCGGGTGTAGAGAATGTAGTCGAGCATGCGTAGAATGCGCAGGTGGCCCAGGCCGGCGATGATCAGCTCCAGCGAGTAGATGCTGGTGTGCCTGCTCAGGCCGGCAAAGCACCAGTAGAACAGCAGGGACAGGAAGTCGACGCGGCCCCAGCTGCTCCGCAGCACGCAGTGGCGGTGGTTGACGGGATCGCGGGCCCATTTGCGGATGGTCGGGGCCTTGACGGCGCCGAAGGTCACGACGCCGAGCAGGGAGCGCAGCGCCCAGGCCAGGCACTTCTTGCACTCCTTCCAGGACAGCACCTGGTTGGTCACCACGCCGAACGCCACGGCCCGGCCCACAAACAGCGCCGTGTACACGCCGTACAGCGGCATGAACAGGTAGGCGAAGTTGTTGTCCAACACCTCGGGCAGCCCCTCGCTGGTGGTTTTGAACGGATTGCGCACCTCCACGCACAGCCCCACCACCTGGATGATGGTGAGCAGGCACTCCAGGTACGCCACGACCTTGGCCAGCAGAAGGCGGTGGAGGACCCGCCGCAGCACGCTCTCCGGGGTGAAGAAGAACAGGGACCGGCCCACGGGCGCGGCCAGCATCGTGCTGCCGTCCTGGGGCGACGCGATCCCCACCAACGGCTCGTCGCCGTCGGCCACCGACGAGTCCTCGGCACTGTCGAGATCGGCGGGGCCCTGGGGGTACAGCTCGGTGTCGATGATGTCCTGCTGGGTGAGGAACGCCGCGCCGCTGAGGCTCAGGTTGTAGGAGTCGACGTTGTTCTGGTTGACGTGGGTTTTGGCACTGGGCCCGCGGCGGTGCCGGATCAGCGGGGACTCGCCGGCGGTCGAGGCCTCGCGCGACGGCAGGGTGGAGCTGGAGCCCTCGACGTGGTGGTACCCGAACTGGGAGGTCGGCGCGTCCCCGGAGCGCGGCTTGGAGGCCACGGCGAAGTAGCTGTCGCCTTCCGAGGACCGGGCCGCCTTGAGCGGGGTTTCCTGGCCGCGGTTCTGGAACGAGCGCTCGACGGTCAGGGAGATTTTGGGAATGGAGTTGTTGCGGGACCGCGGCGGCGACTCCGACGAGCGCCAGTCCAGCGGGTGCAGGGTGTCCACGGGCGAGGCCACGCGCAGCTCCGGGGACGGCGTGGCGGCCGGGCGGCTGAGCACGCCGCGGCGGGGGCTCAGCTGGATCGACGACGCGGAATCGCGGGACCGGCGCGGGCGGTGGGGGCTGGCAATGCTGCGGGACGGCGAGACCGGGCTGAGCCGGGCCTGCTCGTCGTGGGCCTGCTGGTGGAGCCAATTATCGATCTTGAGGTTCTCGCCCTTGGCCAGGCCGAGAATGGCCGACTGGGGGGGCTCCTCCGCCTCGTCCTCCCCGTCCTCGGGCGGCGCGGGCTCGAGGTTGGAGGTGTCCAGGCGGAGACGAGGGACCAGGAGCGGGGCCGGCCCGGCCGGCGCCGGCGCCGGCTCCAGGGACTCCAACTCGATGTCGTGGCGACTGAGCGCTGGGTCAGAGCTCCCCAGGTCATCGTGGGGCCCCATAATCTTTCTCCTCGCACAGGACTCACTATCGCCGACCGATGATAGCCGCCGTGCTAGACGTATCCGGGAACACAGGGTTGCCGGCCAACC
The DNA here is from genome assembly GCA_030555655.1 of Starmerella floris. Lineage (NCBI taxonomy): Eukaryota > Fungi > Ascomycota > Dipodascomycetes > Dipodascales > Trichomonascaceae > Starmerella > Starmerella floris. The sequence goes on from JANIWM010000010.1 coordinate 21,754, forward strand.
CTGGCGGAAAATGTGGTAAGGGCCAGGGACAAGGGGCCAGGGTAGATATGCCAGGGCGCGTCGCTGTTATCATCGATCTACGCGTCACGAATTAGGAGGCGATGCAGCGGGCAACCTTGCAGTCAAATCGTTGCGGGGCAAGCATCTGTGCTGGCCCCCGGTCGGTTCTGTGCAGATTATGCTGGGCTAGACGATGTATGTACTGATATAGAGGCTACAGCTTTCCACATGGAGGACGCCGGGGCCCAATGGCTGGGCCGGGGTCCCTCGGATAAAGTTTCAGGTTTCAGATCGGTTGTGGCGCCCGCGGATCGGGCCAAAAAGGAAGGCGCTATGATAAGGTTCCCCTAAAAAATAAGATTTTTCATGGCGTGTTTCTCATGACAAGATTTCACACGACAGCAATTGTCATGAAAAGATGGCATGACGAGACTCATCGCGGGACAAGTTCGCATGACAAGATCGCATAAAAAGATCGCAGGACAAAATCGCACGAAAAATAACATGGCATGGATGACAGGATCGCACAACTAGGATCGCTCGACAAGATCGCTCGACAAGTAACGAGATATATGCCAAGTCAATGCAACCGACTGCCTTGAACCTCGCGTGTCGAGCACTGTCATGCCAAGAAAGTATCTAGTGGTCGGCACGCGAGATTCTCCGCCTTATTGACGACGTTCCATATAAAGAATGATTTCTGTTTAGATGGATAGGCCCTCGAACGATGTTTTCTAGAACATGACATTTTGTCCATTCAGAGATACAGTGCATATTATCACTAACAAACGATCAACTAGTGCACAAGTTTCTACTCTATAAATCAGCGCATGACATTAGATCGTCCATTGCAATTCGAGCACAAGAACTCACCGGATCGGTGACCATAATAATAGTTCTACCACTTCACCAATGATGCAGTCAGTGGGTTCCATAAGATTCGCAGCCATGAAGATGCTTCCACCATCCCGACGACCGCAACAAGAAGCCGGATCTGTGCACAAACTCCCAATTACAAATCGTTCGGTTCTTTTCAACATCTGGGCCGATACCTCGCCTGTGGGCTGCAGTACCAAAGCCCGTCTTCACTTCCATGCTGCGATCAAAGATGACTTTTCAACTCAGCATCCAGCTCCCGAACCACGCTTACCACCACGGATATGTCGTCGGGCTTCCCGCCCCAGTAGTCGAAGCCGTCGGGGTCCTGCGAACATCTCAACGCAAACGGGCTGGCATAGTCGGGGTCCAGGGAGTTGTAGTACGCCGTGACCAGGAGGTCGTCGGCAATGTTCTGCGGCGTCTTCGGGTTGTCCAGCCCACTGGACGCTATGGATTTGTCAATATGCTTTTTCGTGTCGTCCAGGGACACGTTGTCGTAGAAACCGTCGGTGGCCATCACCAGGATGTCCCCTTTGCGTAGCTGCCACTTCAGAGGCGTGCCCTTCGTTTGCTTTTCAGGATCGTCCTCCAGCACGTCCCTGAATTTTATCATCCACGACGGTAGCACCGTGAGCTGCCGGGGGGTCATGCCTTCCACATCCGGCACCGTGTGCTCGACGACCTTCCCGTCGCGGATCAGCAGCGCCCCCGAGTCTCCAAGGTTCAGCAGATCCAGCCAGGCGGTGACGGGGTTGAACTGGCCAATGCACACCGTGGTTCCTCCGGCGCACTTCTCTCTCTGGATCAGCAGACTCGAAAAGGCTTGGGTCAGCAGCTGCTGGGAGGTGGGACCAATCCCATTGCCTACCCCCTCCGCCTCGTCAAACAGCGTCCCCACCGATTTCAGGATCCCGCTACTCAGGTGGGAAGGGTCCACGCCGTGGCGGCGCCATCCCCCGACGCCGTCGGCCACACCGATAAGGGATGCCCCCTGGTTGGGGCCTGGGGTGATCCAGGTTTTGATGATGGCGCAGTCCTCGCCGAAATTTTTGTTTTTATTTGCAATGCTGCCCTTTGCACAGAACGCCATCGCCGACGCCAGGGTGTGCAGTGACCGGGGCCTTTTCCAAGCGGTCCGGACCGGGAGACCCCAGCCAAGGACATAAGGATGGGGCATGTTACCACCAAGAAATCTGTTTAGAATTGCAAGCAGGGTCGAGCCTTTGGGTGCTTGGGGCAATTGCCACGGGAAACGTGGGGTTTTGTGTGCGAGAAAGACTGGCGGCACCGACCAGAAAAGGCTTCTTCTACCCCGCTTGGTCACCAAACAGGGCCTCGCCGGGGCCAGCGGTCCTGGCGGGTCAGGGTTGATGGCTTGTTGGGGTTGATAGAGCGACGTGCTAATCAGCCATTCTGAGAGACATCAGGATACAATCCGCTATCAGCAGTCAGGCGATGAATAATAGGCAATAATACCCGGACCTCGCCCTTGATATGAAACCCGGCCTGGCTCCCGTTGCGAATCCGGTAATATTATCCGGTCCTGTCACCCCCCTCCCCATCCGCCGTTGTAAAATTACCCGGTCAATACATAGCTTCATAATACCGTGCGCTACATGGTCGTACCACGCGGCCGTGTGCGTTTATAATAAATGGCCACAACCGTCATAATATCATCCCCGGTCGCCGGCCGTGTGGCACGCAGGAATAAGTCTGGCCCCGGCGCTCACGATGCATTCGTGATACGCCCTTACGCCCTCCTGAGACAACCAGCCGTGGCTACATACTGATTACACTAAACGGCCACATTGGAACGGATCAACCTGAGCACCGGCCAACGATCGAGCACCGAAACACACGCCAACTCTAACAATTAATCCCAATGATAATTGGCCACTAAACTGGCCCCGCTAACTTCCCTTCGCACGCCCGAGCACGATCAACCGTCAGCTGTCCACATTACCAACCCTCCACACATTCGAGCACACTACCAACCCTCCACACATTCGAGCACACTACCAACCTCCACACAACTGTCCGCGCTAGCTAGCGACCACCGGAGCAGCCAACGCCAGCCCTAGCTATCACGCTATCACGGGTAGATATCACGGGTAGATATGCCCGAAACGGAAACGGGGAGTATCAAACGACAGCAAGCAATAATAGAATAACAAACATGTACACATTACGGTTGATAACTTAACAATGCAAAAAGTCCTAAGCTCCTGGCCGGAAAAGCCTACTCGCTTTTGTGGCCGCGGGATTTCTTAGAGTCCTGAGCCTGGCTCTCGTATTTGGCCATGACGTCGCGCAGGAAATCGAATTTCTCCTCCTCCATGACGGCTCGGTATAGATGTGGTACGCCGACGCGCTTGGCGTGCTTCTCCTTCGCGCGCTCACAGCTGGCGTCCACGAGCTGGATCATGAAAAGCTCCAGGGCCTTGGCGACCACGACCGGGGTGGTTTGGGCAACCTTCCCCACGTCTTCGTCGGATTGCATGAGGCGCTTGATGCGCGCCACCGGGAATTGCGTCTTGATGTTGCGGTCGAATTGGGGGTTCTCTTCTTCCGACATGGTGTATTATGGAGGCGGCCCTGCGATGCGCGTGGTCGGTAGATACTATTATACGAAGCCCGTGCCCTGGGGATGGACGCCTAACAGCTTTTTCGAGTTGTGGAGATGAGCTGGTGCTTATATATGGAACGAGCAGGGGTAGCTCGGGGTGCCATATTTTACCCATCACGTGGGGCCCCGGCCTTACATATGTACATAGTCCCGAACCCAGGTCATGCACGCTCGAACAGCAGCGACGCATTGGTGCCGCCGAAGCCAAAGCTGTTGGACATGGCGAAGCGCAGGTCCCTGGTCTCGCGCGCCTCGGTGACAAAGTCCAGGCCACTGGACTCGTCGGGCCGCGTCAGGTTGATGCTGGGCGGCAACACCTGGCTGTGCAGCGCCATGATGGTGAAGGCGGCCTCCAGCGAGCCGGCCGCGCCCAGCAGGTGCCCGGTGGCGCCCTTGGTCGACGACACGGCAATTGTGGACGGATCGCGGGCCAGCGCCTTGGCAATGGCCCGGGCCTCGATGGCGTCGCCCAGCTGGGTCGACGTGGCATGGGCATTGACGTAGCTGATCTGCCCGGCCGCCACGCCCTGGGACGTGGCCAGCGCCATCTCCATGCAGTCGGTGGCGCCTCGGCCGTCGGGGTGCGGCGCGGTGATGTGGTGGGCGTCGCCGGACATGCCGTAGCCCCGCACCTTGGCGTAGATCGGGGCGTGGCGGCGCCGGGCGTGCTCCTCGGCCTCCAGCACCACGACCGCCGCGCCCTCGCCGATGACGAAGCCGTCGCGCTCGCCGTCGAAGGGCCGGCTCGCCTGGTCCGGCGCCGCGTTGTACTTGGTGGCCAACGACTTGGCCCGGGCAAACCCGGCCACCGACAGCGGGTGGATCGCCGCCTCGGTGCTGCCCGCCAGCATGACGTCGGCCATGCCCAGCCGGATCATGTTGGCGGCGTCGCCGATGGCGTGGGCCCCGGTGGTGCAGGCCGTGGACACGCTATGGTTGGGGCCCCGGAACCCGGTCGTCATGCTGACGTGGCCGGCGGCCATGTTGGCCAGCAGGTTGGGCACGAACAGCGGCGAGACCTTGCGGTAGCCGCCCTGGGCGTAGGCCACGGCGTTGTCGTAGGCGGCGTCGATGCCGCCGATCCCCGATCCCACGGCGACGCCGCTCCGTTTGAGCTCGGCCTCGGCGGTGGGGGCGTAGCCGGCGTCCTCCAGGGCCATTTTGGCGGCGCCCACGGCAAACTGCGCGAACTCGGGCAGCCGCCGCGCCGCCTGGGGGCTGAACCACCGGGTGGGGTCCCACTCGCCTTCCCCGGGGCCCCGGGGCACGCGGCCCCCCACCTGGCTAGGCAGATCCTCGTAGTCGGGTCCCAGGTGAACAATGCCGCATTTCTTGCTCAGAAGATTCGCCCACGCCGTGCGGATGCCGCAGCCAAGGGGACTGATCACCCCGATTCCCGTAACGACCACTGACATCAATGGAAAGCCGGAGTGGGTATGCCCTAACATCCGGCCGGGACCGGCGTCATTTTAATGCAGCGAGCTCGTTTAGGCACCAGAGCACAACAACGGTGGGAGGTTGGTGGAAGAAGATTGCTTGGATGCGGAAGCATATCAAGGGACAAATAATGTGGGAACAATGTAAATATATGATTGAAGTATCAGTGTATGCTTTGATTTCTTTCTTTCCGTTGACACACATGCACTACTATTTAGTGAGCCACACATCGGTTTCCTCTGTATGGATCTATGCGCCCCTATGACAAATTCACCTTTCCCTCGGTGTTTAATCATTTCCATATTAAGATTTTCTTTTCAAACTAAATAGACACGGTTCAGTTTAGACCGTTCGCTCTAAATAGTGTTCCTTCGAGATGCCGTTCTCTATTGATGCTCGCTTATCTATCCTTCTATGTGTCCCTTGATACTATTCTATCGTCTATCCGTCATAGATATTATTCCCCCATCTATTCTCTACGTATATTCTTTTCTAGATTGGTTCATCTACCTCTGTTCTCTACATTTAGTAATCACATGTTCATTTCTCCGTTCGATATTTATGTAAATATATGTATATATATCTCGCTATCCCCAGTAGATATAGACACCTATCTCGCTATCTTTAATAAATATGGTCATCGGCTTATTCTAATTTTGTATTCTTATCTTTTCACCTGGTGCACTTATATGCACGCACTTATGCGTATGTGTCGCACATCCATTCACTCACCGTTACAAAGTTATCTATACGCCCGCATCCACGCACCTACTATGCATACACAACCATACCGGCCATGTGTTGATACCACAGATATGTCTCTCCTATCTATCATTCTCATCAATACCGACTATAAATATCGCTATTGATGCATTGGCTCACGTATCCACTCCCGCTTTATATACACGGTCCCTATTATTATATGCATGGAAAGGTTTGTTTATCTATTCGTGGCATCTGCACTGCAATGATTATCATGTCACATGGCGGCGGTTATGTTGGCGGGGGTTTCCTAGAGTGGGGCAGCCTGCCTTATCAGCTGGACGACAATCGAGTTCCCCTCTCGCCCAGCATTCATATATCGAACATAGACGCACTAGCGATAAACAAACCAATCTAACAATGGCCACACAAACAGAGACCTCCAACAAGCAATCCCTGGCCTTGCGGCCCGAGTCCCCCGGCTCCGACCCCAAGGCGGCCCCACGGGTCAACACTGAAAACACGGAGACCTTCGAAGCCGCGGTGGCGGTCCCCACGTTCGAGACGGCGGCCGAGAAGCGCCAATGGATGCTCGAGGAGATGGCCGCCGCCTTCCGCATCTTTGCCCGCAAGGGCTACGCCATCGGCTCGGCCGGCCACATCTCGGTCCGGGACCCCGAGCACCCGGACCAGTTCTGGCTCAACCCGCTGGGGCGCCACTTCGGCACCCTCAAGGCCAGCGACATGGTGCTGGTCGACCACCACGGCAACGTCATCGGCGGCAGCCGCAAGCCCGTCAACAAGGCCGGCTTCCAGATCCACGGCGCCATCCACAAGGCCCGCCCCGACGTGATCGCCGCGTGCCACACCCACTCCGTGCACGGCAAGGCCTACTCGGCGTTCGGCCGCCCCGTCGAGATGCTCAACCAGGACGCCTGCATCTTCTACAACGACCAGACCGTGTACGAGGACTTCGGCGGCGTGGTGCTGTCCCTGGACGAGGGCGCGTCGGTGGCCCGGGCCCTCGGCGACAAGCGCAACATGATTCTGCAGAACCACGGCCTGCTGACGGCGGGCACCACCGTCGGCGAGGCCGCCTTCCTGTTCATTCTGCTGGAGCAGACCTGCCAGGCCCAGCTGCTGGCCGATGCCAGCAAGTATCCCAAGCAGATCATCCAGGACGACGTGGCCCAGTTCACCTACAACGCCACCGCCTCGCCGGACGGCCTGTGGGCGGAGTTCCAGACGGAGATGGAGTACGAGGAGTTCCTGGACGGCTCGTTCCGGGAGTGAAAGCCATTGGTTTTGGGCACGGTCCACGCCTGTAGGCGAGCGCTGTGCGTAGCGGTTGATCGGGTTGTGTGGCTGTTGATGGCTGTTGAGGGGGGCTGTTCAAGGAGGTTTTCTAGGGGGCTCTTCAAGGGGGCTCTTCAAGGGGGCTGTTCAAGAGAGCTGCTTACCGATGCTGGGCATCATGGGTTCTCTTCACAGATGCTGTTCATAGGACTTGTTCATGAGTGCTGTTTATGGGTGCTGTTAATGGGTGCTCCTCACTGATGCTCTCCGCTCATGTTTTCAGATTGTCAACCCTGATACGTGCTGTGATCGCAGATGCACAGATACCGTGCCTCACAGATGCGGGCATCGGGTGCTGTGCATGAGTGCTGTGCGCTTAGCTGATGCTTTTGACTGATGCTCTTTACTGATGCCCTTGACTGATGCTCTTCACTGCTCATCTCAGATACCCTTCACTGATGCTCTTCGCGTGCTCTTTACAGATATTCTTCACTAGCGCTCTTCACAGATACTGTGCCGCGCAAATCCTCTTCGTCCATGCTCTTCACAGTTACTTTGCATCACAAGCACCATGCTCCGCGGGTGTTGTGCCTCACAGACGCTCTTCACGGATACTGTGCGTCTCAGATGCTGCATCATAATTATTCTGCCCATAAGTGTTGATATTATTCGTAGTCAGCAGTGTTTATAGACAATTTTTTGTATTGATCTGGTCCGCCCAGTCCGGTTCAGCGTAATTCCGCGACTGTTTGTATTGACTGCGATTGGTCTACATGGCCCGGTCTAGCGGCTTTGTCCGCATTGAGCAGTGTTCCTGGCCGTTGAACTTCCACCCTCTCCGGTTCGTAATATTTGTCCCTTGACCTGCCACAGCTGTTCGCTGTCCGCATTCAGAAGTGTTTCTCATTGCTTGGTTCGATATGTCCCATTCGGCTGGGTCGTAATTGGTTCTCTCTATTCATCAGGCTCCCAGCGGCAGCCCTTGCTTCGTACAATATATAGATAATAATAATAATGATAACTTAAGGAGGATATGTTTTCATACGTGCATTGATTGTGTGCGTCAATGCTACTACACCGGATCAGTTGATATCCAAGTCACTGGCTCTGTGTTCATGATGGGATTCCCGGCCCTCCGGGCCCCGTCTACTACTGTGTCAGCCGGTCTACGGCTCTCTCTACTGCTCCTCAAGCCCTCTATTCCGTGAAAAATGGGGCTTGAAATATCTCACATCATGCTTATACACGCCCTCGGCGGGGCCACCCTCGCCAGGTAACGCCTGGCCGGTTTTTCGCGCCCACCAGTAACGGGTATCGATCTTGGACGCCCACGACGGCGTGACCAAGTGCTTGAACTTGAACAGGCCAAACCGCCACCAAGCGTTGTCGGTGCCCCAGACATAGGACTCGTCGGGGTAGATCCATCGTTCGAGCCACCGCGTGAGCACCATAGCCACAAACGCAAAACTGAACGAGAGCTCGAAGCCGATGTCGCCGTGGTACTCGCCCCCGAACATCTTGCTGATCGGGCCCGTCCACCAGGACTGCGCCATGCCCACGGCAGCGCCCGCTGCACCGCAGCACCCGGCGAAGATCGCCGCCAGGCCAAATGGTAGCCGCACAAACGAGTCGTAGGCGTCGATATTATAGTTATCGTAGCTGCGACGGAAGAACAGGTGCTCCGCCAACACAATGCCGTAATAAAACGAGATCCAGTAGGCAATGACGTCCATGAAGTCGCCCAGGTACTCGCTGAACGACTCGGCGGCAGGAATACTGATACCGATGGACGCGCCGGTGATGATGGTGGCCCACACGTACTGGGGGACCCGGTCAAAGTAGGGCAGCACCGCCTGGGCCGACACCGAGAAAGTGTACAAGTTGGGAACATTATTGGCAATGGTGGACAACGACAGAATCACCATGCAGAACTGACCGAACCCATGTAGCTTGTCTTCAACGAGGATCTTCCACAGCAGTCCACCGGTGCTGTACTTCTTGTAGAAGTCGGCGTAGTCCGGCGACGTTAGAATCCGCTGGGCCGAGAACGCCCCAATAAGCATGGGGCCGATACAGCTGATGCCGGCAAAGATCCAGATGTAAAGGAACACCTTGATCTTGCTGGTGTCCTTGGGCTTGTAACAGGTGTAGTCCGACGAGTAGGGACCCCAGCCGGCAGCAAAACCGTAGATCGTGCCGCCGAATGAGAGCACCGATCCGGCCTCCACCTCGCCCGAGCCCAGGGTGCCCCAGTCCATCAGATGGTCCTGGCCCAGGCAAATGCAAATAACGAAAAACACCATCAGGTTGGGGATCCACGCGTACCGCTCGTACAGGTGCACGAAGTTGTAGCCAAACAGGGCAATCACGTACGACACCATCGCAATGACAAACACACCGGCCCACAGTGGGATCGAATAGTGCACGTAGTTCACCATATGCAGCGTGTTCACCGCGGCAACCGTGTTCACGGAACTCCACCCAATACAGGTGATGGCATTCAGAAACGCGCAAATCCGCGCACCAACACTGCCGAACCAGTACCGAGAAAGGACCATCTGGCGCATGCCGGTAGGAGGACCGAACGTGGACAAAGCGGCCACGGGAAGCGAGCCCAGCAGGGCAAAACAGATGATGACCGCCATCGAGTCGCGGATGCCAAGGCCGAAGGTGGTGATTCCCAGCATGCCCAGGGCATAGGCAGCAATGACGGTGTTGGCCCCCGCCCACATCGTGGCCGTGTCCCAGAACGAGTCATCGTGGCGCTGGTCCTCGGGGATCCGTGTAATGCCTTGCGTCTCGCCGCCCAGCACTTCCATGTAGTAGTTGAAGCGCTGGAATACGTTGCGCGAATGCTTCCGATCATCAACGATCATGCTGCCGACCTCACGGTCGCTGCTGGAGGGGGAGGGCTGGATCTTCTCATGGACGTTGGCGGCTTTTCCCTGGCTATCCGACGACATTGGTCACTGCTGATGTGAGAATCCGCCTAATCAAAATCCTCCCTGACTCGTGTATAATGCTTCCAAAGTCAACCAAATCTTTTGATGGAGATTTCTAAGAAGAAATTTTGGGACTATGCATGAAGGGGGCAAGGGTCGTTCCGGACCCAGGGCAAGTCCAATTTTTCTGAAAAAGAAAATCCTGGTTTGGAGCTCGTGACTGTGTCACCTGGCTTGTAGCATCAGTAACAAGAAATTAGCAACTATGTAGGCGAGGGCGCAAAACCCCGCAGGTCAGCGAGGCCAGGGGCAGCATTGAGATCCGTGATCTCAATTGGTGGGCCAAAACGCCCGGAATCTGGCCCTCCTTGCGTTGGTTACCGCGGCAGTCATGATCCCGCCCGTTTTTTACGCATAGAGGCGGGCCAATTTCCTGTGGCGGCGGCAGGGCGTAATCAGAATGTTATCTATCGCATGACTAAACCGGCCCGACCCTACTACCCAATGTGATAAATGAGACAATTGGTAATTATTATCGCTGTAATGGCTATCTTCTCTTACCGCAGCCGCAGGGCCGCAACCCTACCCTTGGCTGGTGCAGAGTCTGTGATAGCACCCAAGTTTCGCCGACATGATTGATCGCTTTGGTCGAAGCTGAACTACGATCTTGCGCGGTGCGCGGGGCTGATGTAGCAGGGGCTCGGCAGTTCACATTGTGGAACGTAAATTTAATGCGCTGGACTTGTGCAGTAGAATATGTAGTAGATATGCAGAAACACCACTCAGAGGAGTATGCAGATAGACGTAGTATCGCGGAGGAGTATGTATGCAGAAGTATGTGCAAAGACGTGCGGCGGCCGAGTACATTAACGCAAACACATTGTGTACACCCGGAGGCATGTTTGCCCAGAAACATGGAATGTGTTTGGATAGCTAGGGGCTAAGGCATACATAGGACAAATAAGCTAAGACATGTCTATGCAGAGATATCGTTGGGATAGACCTAAAAGCAAGCACGCCGCGTATTCAAATTCCACGCGAGGACAGCCATTTTTTAATTGGGAGACAACCTTTTTAAGCGGCGACTACCTTTTTGCGCGGTGACAACCGATTAACGCAGTGACAACTGATTTACGCAGTGACAATTGATTTACGTGGACACGTGGAATGATTCTCAATTAAATCTCTGGATCGTGACCGCGGGTCGTGGTGCGCGCTTGTTGAATCCAGGCGACCTATCTCCACTACTGGGATCTCTCGCATTTTTTTTGAGACTTTCTCAATGTCTGGAGAAAATACTGTCATTCTTCATTATCGGGCAGCCTCCGCTTACTTCAGTCGGGTAAACACCGGCTGGATGGCCATGCCACTCTGGACCTGTGCGTCTTGGTGCTCATCCAGGTGCTCCACCACCATGTCGGCAAGGGCCCGGATGAACTTCGGGTCCTCGTTGAGCGACTCGGCCCGGCGCAGCAGCTCGGGCTTCTTGACCTCCTCCTTCATCTCGATGTCGATTTCATGGAGGGTCTCGATGTGATCCGACGTGAAGGCCACGGGCACCACCACCACGCCGTGGTAATCCGGGGTCTGCTCCAGCGTCTGGATGGCCTTCTGGGTCTGGGCACCCAGCCACGGCTGAGGACCCACCTGGGACTGCCAGGTGACTCGGTACGGGTTGGAGAATCGCAGCTGCTGCATCACCGCGTAGGCGCTGGCGCTGACCTCGGCCACGTACGGATCGCCGCGGTTGACCACGGTCATGGGCAGCGAGTGGGCGCTGAACAGGATCATCACCTTGTCGCGAGACTCGGGGGCAAACTTGGCCAGCTCCGCCCGGATGTGGTCGGCCATGGTCTCGATGAACCCGGGATGGGTGGGCCAGCGCAGGATGTAGGACCACTGGATCCTGTTGTCGGGATCAATGGCCTTGGCCACCTTGTGCAGCTCGTTGACGTTGCTGCGGGTGGTGCTGAAGCTGTACTGCGGGTACTGGGTGAAAGCCACCGCCCGGGTGATGCCGTCGTCCAGCATCTTTTGGTATGTCTCCTCGGTGAGCGGGTGGGCGTACCGGAACGCCACGTACGGAACGTGCGGGGCGGTGGACGGGTGGATCTCGTCGAGGATGCGGCAGGCGCCGGCGGCCTGGGCCTCGCTGTAGCGCAGGATGGGCGAGCCCCCGCCGATCTCCTCGTAGTGCTCCTCAATTGTCCGGTACCGGCGCCAGGCAATGAACTTGGCGGTCTGCTCCTGGAACGGCCCCAGCGGGATCAGGTCCTTGTCGCTGAACAGGCGCAGCAGGAAGTCGTAGGTCTGGTCCACCTTGGCCGGACCCCCCATGTTCATGAGCATGACGGCAGTTTTGTGGGCAACGGCCGAGGAGGAAAACAGCCGGGCGGCCCGGGCCCGTCCCGGGCCATTCGCAACGAAACGGGTCGGCAATCTGAAAAGCGACATGGAATAAAGCGCAACGACTGCCAGCGAGCCGCACTTATACGAATGTTGGGCGGCCTTCGATGGGGTCCGGGCCTTAGGGTAGTCCTGCGGTGGGTTGGTCCTGCTTGTGCCTTGCTCCTGTATGCGGGAGGTTGAGCTGGTGAGTTGGGCCGGGGGGTTGAGCTGGGTGAGGTAACCACATCGACCCATAGTGCCTAGGTGTGCATCAGGGACGACTTTGGGAATAGCAGGCGCCAACACTTTCACCACAGGGCACCCACCCAACACCCTCACCACACTGGCACATAGAATCCACGCTTAAATCTCTGTTGCACTGCCGTCATGTGCTTCTACTATGGTGATCGCAATGGGTTCTCCTAGGGATGGCACGAGCTCTATCACCTGTCTCAGGCCAGTAATTCGCACTTACAGTGGCTGAATTTGCGCCTCACATCGAATCTCGCTTGCACTTCTCGTTTTAGCCTAATCCAAGACCTGTGGTCCCACTCTGCACCTAAGTTTACGTGCCTAGTCCCGCAGGGCACGCACCTAGGTGCGGCACTTAGTACTTAGGCCCAAGTCCCCTAGACTATAATGGAGCTGCCTAGACTATAATGGAGCTGGCGCTGTACCCAGTCCCACTATCCCAAGTCCCACACTATCCCAAGTCCCATCATCCCAAGTCCAACTATCCCAAGTCCCACTATCCCAAGTCCAACTATCCCAGGTCCCACTGTCCCAAGTCCCAGTGGGCTCTTCATCCCACCCACTACCTCCGTCCTCGACTATTCTGTTCCCAACAGCGCAGTACGACAAACCCCTGCACTACGGCCGCTCTATACACCCAACCACACACCTACCACGGCTCTATACACATATACCGACTGAATGCTGGGTCACACACTAGCTGGGTCACCCACTACACACAACCCACCACTACCACTGTATTCACTGTATTCACAACCTACCAACGTATGTCCACAACCCACTGTGTGTCCACTGTACAATACCCTACCTGGGGCCACCCGTCCCAAACTCTCCCATCCACCGCAATACCACGCCCTCCCGCGCAACCACCGTTCCCGCACATGATGCCACCCATGCCTTGTTCCGAACACCCTACATACTAACCGTGGGCCCCCACGCGTGTTAGTTCCCAACGGTCTCCCTGATTTTGCACCGGACCCCGTGGACCAACCGGCTCGATTTGCCCCTCACGGCCGCCCTCCAGTGTTGGTTTCCCATGGACGCGGTGATAACAACGACCGCGGGCACGCTAGGGGTGCCCGAGGACCTGGTGCGCATCGCGTTCTGCATCGTGGCCTCGTTCCCACTGTGTTCGCTGCTCAAGCGCATCCCCCCCACCAAGCTCGCGCTCAAGGAGACCATCATCACCGCCGTGGGCCTGTTCTACCTGGTCGGCGTGTTCCGTCTCCACACGGGCACGCTGCTGCTGCTGGCGTGCGCCATGTTCACCTACCTGTTTGCTGCCGTGGGCGCCCGTAGCCCCCGCATGCCGTACATCAACTTCTATCTGCAGATGGCGGTGATGTTCTACACCCACTGCCACGAGCAGTCCGGGGACGGCGATTATGTCAACAACATCGGCATCTCCGGCTCGCAGATGATTCTGCTGCAGAAGCTGACCTCGTACGCCTGGGACATCCACGACGGCACGCGGCCGGAGGACCAGCTGAGCGCGGCCCAGAAGGAGGCGCGCCTCCGCCATCCGCCCTCGCTGCTGCGGTTCATCTCCTGGGTCTTCTTCTTCCCCACCATTCTCACGGGACCCGCTTGCACGTTTGCCGAGTACAGCAACTGGCTGGACATGAGCATGTACCGGGAGCTGCGCACGGTCAAGGGCGAGCCGCTGCAGCGCGCGCCGCGCAGCGGCACCGTGCTGCTGTTCAAGCTCCTGGAGGGCCTGATGTGGGTCGCCATCTACACCCAGGTGGGCTACCTGTCCTCGGACATGGAGATCTACGCCCGGCCGTGGTACACCAGCCTGTCGTTTGGGCGCCGCGTTGCCGCCGTCTACGTGCTGGGCGTGGCCTACCGCACCAAGTACTACGCGGCGTGGCTGATGTCGGAGGCGGTGTGCATCCACAGCGGGCTCAGCTTCAACGGCGTGAACCCCGAGACGGGGCGCCTGCGCTGGGACCGCATGAGGAACGTCAGCCCCTTCACCGTGGAGACGTCGCAGAACGCCCACTCCCTGTTCGCCAACTGGAACATCGTCACCGCCAAGTGGCTGCGCAACTACGTGTACCTGCGCGTGACGCCCGAGGGCCACACCCCGGGCGTCAAGTCCACCTTCGTGACCTTCCTGACCTCGGCGGTGTGGCACGGAACCCGGCCGGGCTACTACCTGACCTTCATCACCGGCGCCGTCTACCAGACCTTCGGCAAGGTCTACCGGCGCAACCTGCGCCCCGTGTTCCTGGGCTCGTCCAAGAAATGGGCCTACGACGTGGTGTGCCTGGTGGTGACCCAGCTGGCCCTGAGCTTTGCCGTGATGCCGTTCATCCTGCTGAACCTGGCCCCTGCGTTCCGGATGTGGGCCACGCTGTACTTCTATCCGTATGTTGGCATTGCTCTGAGCTGGCTGCTGCTGCTGGGCCCGCTCAAGCCATTTGTAATCCCGAAGTTGCGACTGCTGAGCCGCGACCTGAAGAAGTCAGAATAAAGCATCGGTTGAATATACTTACTAGAATTCTTAGACACGATGAGACTGATGCAAGCCGTTGTGAACCAATAGAAATATCGCGCTTGCGGTCCTTGTCAATATGTTACAGTTATGGATGATGGGTAGGAATGTAGAGAAACAGCAGGCTGCTTCTGGGGTTATGTGCTATCTTAAAGACGCATATCAGTATTGAGCCACGATCGGTCCGCTGTTCATGAGCATTATTTCGTGTATTCTCGCTAGATAAGTGCTGGTACCTATCAGCATGTGTTACGCGTTTGAGAAGCTCACCGATTGATGTGAATAGCCATGGCATTGTTCCGATGCAATCACAACAATGTCACTGGCCTAGTCAAATACCGATGGATGTGAAAAATCATGTAATTGTTCCGATGCAACTGTTGCAATGTCGCTTGTCTGGTGAAATACCGATTGACGTAAAGAACCATGACAATGCCCCGATGTAATCACAACAATGCCGCTGGCCTAGTCAAATATCGATTGATGTAAAGAGCCATGGAATTGTTCCAATGCAACTGTTGCAATGTCGCTTGTCTGGTGAAATACCGATTGACGTAAAGAACCATGACAATGCCCCGATGTAATCACAACAATGCCGCTGGCCTAGTCAAATATCGATTGATGTAAAGAGCCATGGAATTGTTCCAATGCAACTGTTGCAATGTCGCTTGTCTGGTGAAATACCGATTGACGTAAAGAACCATGACAATGCCCCGATGTAATCACAACAATGCCGCTGGCCTAGTCAAATATCGATTGATGTAAAGAGCCATGGAATTGTTCCGATGCAACTGTTGCAATGTCGCTTGCCTAGTGAATACCGATTGACGTAAAGAACCGTGACTAGATCCCATGTTTCGGTCTAACTACTGTGTCATGTTTAGAGCAAGTCATATAGAGAGCCGTGACTAGGCCGATTGTTTCGATGTGTTATAAAGTCGCTGGCGTACGCCAACATATCGATTCTGTTATTGCCAAAGCAATGGCTACAATTGCAATACTTTCCCGATGTGTTGTCACAACTTCAATCAATGCTTGCTCGACGTTTTGTCACAACTCGTTTCCTAGAAAAATAGACAAATTCTGTCATGTGCTCAAACACTGGCTACAATTGCTTGCCCGGTGTTTTGATACGATATTCGCTATTATCGATTCTGATGCTACGATTCTAACCCTTATGCTGATGACTTGTTACACGAACCTCCTCCCGAAGGATTTAATACTTAATATCATATAGACCAATGATTGCAGGTCGCGACGTGGCTACTGACACCCCTTTTCGGCCTGTCTGATTTTCATAGGATCGGATCTCATATGATATGTCTGGTCACATTTCGACGGGTGACAACCCGCTAGCCTGAACCTCTGCCCTGGGGGTGTGGGTGTGCCCTGGCCACGGGGTGTACACTACGTAATTAACCCACACACTCAATTCCGGGTCACCCGTTCTGTTGACGATATGAGTGCCATTGACAAGACACTGCACCGCGTGCATCAGCGGATCCAGAACCAGGAGTTCTACGAGGCACACCAGGCGGTGCGCACCGTGATCGCGCGGTACGTGCGGTCCCGGGACTACGCGTCGGCCATCGGGCTGCTGTACAACAGCGCCCTGCTGCTGGCCAAGGCCCACCAGACCGGCTCCGCCAGCGACCTCCTGCTGTACATGATCAAGGTCTACGAGACCGCCGACGTCAAAGTCAACGGACCCAGCCGGGGGCGCGTTGCCGAGATCGTGTGGCACCTGGACGCCCAGGACCCGGTTCTCAAGCAGGTGGCCCAGAAGACCATGGCGTGGTCCCATCACGACGCCGAGCTGGCCCACGTGTTCGGAACCATCTTCTTGCGCGCCCGTGTGCCCTACGACGCCGAGCAGTATCTGCTGCAGGGCACCCGCGACAGCGCCGAGTTGCTGGCCCACATGCACCTCAAGTGGGCCGAGACCGAGACCGACCCCGCCGTGCGCGCCCTGATCCTGTCGCGCGGTGTGCTGAGCTTTCTGAGCGCCGACAACCTGCGCAACGCCGCGGTTTACTGGGAAGTGGTGGAGGAGCACGGCGTTGACAAAAACCCGGTCACCGAGTTCCTAGAGCTGTTGGTCAAGACCTGCAAGACCGAGAACGCCAACCTTTACCGGCAATTGAATTCCCACTACGCGCCCACCCAGCTGGTGCCCGCGTGGCAGCCGGCCTTGCAGCGCATCGAGATGGACTACTTCCAGATCGTGCCTGCGAAGCAATTCAACCTCATGGACATGATGTCTGGCATGATGAAGTGAGTGGATTGGAACAATTTTGGACAAGTAGAAAGCCCCAATCTGGAGATGACGACTAAAGTTGGGCATCGTATCATTGATGCCGGAAGAAGTAAGCAATAGGCCGGAAGAAGCCGGAAGAGCCAGGTTTCGGCTGCAAGGCCAGCATAACAGTTGAGGCTGAAATTTCGCCTATGTGAAAGACAGGAACAAGCGTCGAAGGTTGGCATGCGAGAATTAAAGACCGACTCTAGGATAATTGAATAACGTGCTTAAGAGAGACTAGCCGGGAGAGATGTAAAGGCCAGCGTATGAGAATATTAGTGAGAGGTGCATAGTAAAGCGATTACAGGCGCATGAGAAAACAATTTATAGTAATGCTTAATGCATAGCAGGGGTATAGCCAATTCATAGCGGCTCCGCTATTTGTTTAGGGGCGCCGAGGCGAGCAGTATTCAGTGCGCCTACGCCATGTGTAATGAGGACACTTGCATTACAAAAGGAAGATCTTAATAACGCAAGACAGATTCGTAAAGGAGATTCATAACAAGGTTCATGAGTGATCCCCGCAACTGAGCATGATAACCAGTGCGGATCGTGGTCGCGGAAACGGCATTTTTTTAACTAGCTAGAAGGGCCAGCTCTTGCATGGGTATTACTCCAGCAGCTATTTCCGGAAGTCAACATCCCAGCTAAAGACCAGAACTGGACTCGGTGACCGGTTGAAGCTGGCGAATAGGTGAGATGCTGTAGTACATTGATTGATAGAAATGTGGCAATTATAAAACCGGTCATTAGTACATCAATTGGTCTGCTGATTGATTGCAACTACACCACCTGATCAATTACTTGATTGCAACTACTCCACCGCGCGATCAGTAGACCAGTTGACAACTGGTTAGCACATCGACTGGTCAGTCGCTCGGTTGATTTACCACCTCTCAATCACTAGTCCGGTCAAATCTCATAACCCACTATAGTAATCAGGATGATCAAATCACTTGCTCGGTTGACAACAACCATTGATTCTCCATTAGCAGTGAACACTCATCGCACCAGTCAACGATTTGTACACCGATTCCTAACTAGTGCGTTGCTTGAAGTCAGTAATCGGTACACTGCACTTGGCGATTAGCATACTTCATGAATCGATCACAACTTGCATACCGGCATGGCGCCGCCTTGTACCTCAATAGTATGCGCCGTCCAAATGGCGGCCCGTTACTACAAGATAGCTGATTCATATGCTAACCATACAATTTGTATCCTACAAATGCACCGTCAATCATGAGCTCATAGTATATTACTTAATAAGTGGTTCGAACAAGGTCAATTCTTCTCGTGCCCACCGACGGTGTTCCTAGAGTAACCAAAGCTTACTTAGTCTACTTTGTGATACTGCTATTCTCCAGGGCCTGGGCGAGTTGTATTCTTTTATTGTCCAACAGCGCCTGGTGGGCATCCTGGAAGTTCATCCACTTCCGCCGTCGCTTGTGCTTCTCGGGCCAGTCCTCGGCCAGACGGTGCAGGCGCAGCTCATAGAAGTGGAATTCGGTGCTTTTGCTGGGGGGGTCCTGCTGGTCCGTGAAGGTCCCGATGTAGTCGCCGATGTCGCCGATGGCACCGGCCTCCTCCCACGTCTCGCGCAGAGCGCTCTCTTCCAACGTCTCATCCTTCTCCGCCCCGCCCTTGGGCAGGACCCATTTATCGGGGTGGGACTCCGACGACACTAGCAGAACCATGTTCTTGTCCGAGTTGACCACCACGGTGCCGGCCACGATGCGCGCGCCATTGCTGGCGTACCGCTGCTTTTCTCGACCTTCGCGAGCGGTCATAGATGAAGAATCGGTGGACCCCATGGGGGGAAATCTCGAATTATTTATACAAACGGCGCCTCCGTGAGAATGGTCACTCGGACGTATCCCATTCGTGAGTCCGGGGCAAGGGCCCATAGGCCGGGGGAGCGGGGTGTCTGCCAACGGTTCCCGTAGGGCTCGTATGCGGTCGTGACCTGCACCTCCGGTTGCATATCTGACATGCAGGTGGGGTTGATACGCCGACGGTGAAACCTCGAACGGAGAAACCCACAACAACCAATCATCGAACCAGCATCGACACCATCGGACTCCAGCAAAATGTAAACTAATCCCGGCCCGGAATGCTTCGGGAATACCTCTGGCATAATATTGTGGTACTTCTGGCCGGTGCCAATCACCGACCCGGGACGATCGCCATGCTCACGTACATAATCAGCTATATTGTGGTTTATTATTGTTAACTGGGGTAAGTCGTCGTGGCATACACGGTGGCAGGCAAACCAGGTTTGGATCATGGACCGTCGAAAAGTTAGGGCTCTAGCTCACTACTTTCGGCACCAGTGCACCACACAGCAGGCACTAGCGCGCCACAGGGCGCAATGGACTTTAACGCACAACCTTGGTTCCTGCCATAAGGTCACCGCTGGGCTTGTACTGGGCCAGATTTTGGTAGGCGCTGGATTCGCCCCGAGTGAGGAACCACTCCACAACTAGATAAATAAATGTCAAAAGTAGGACACAGCACACGCCGATAGCGCAGGCAATTCCTACCACATGGCCCGCCGGCATTTCTCCTCTTCTTCCACGAGGCCCGTCCACAGAGCCTGACGGGGAGGACCCAGGTCCGGTCGACCGCGATGCCTGAGGATTTGTGACCCCTCCTTTCAGGTCGCCTCGTTCGGAGAATACCGTGCCCAACATAGTGGTCCCGCCGCGCTTCTGAGAAATATCCGTAGCAACGTATAACGGCGTCCACTGGTGTCCGTCGAAAACCATCATAGAAACAGTGCCTTGCTGGGTTTTCAGATCTCCAGAAACGAGCAGAGCGCGGTCTGCAGAAAATGGGGACTCTGTGCGGGTGCTGTTATCATTCTGGAGCTCCACCAAGGACAGGGCACTCACTGAAGATCCCGGGTTCAGAGGACTTTGCGGCACATCTTGCCAATGAGAACCATCGTAATACAGAACTCGAGAATTCACAGCTACTGCATATTCCTGGGTGGAGTTGGAAAGAACAACAAGCTGGGTCACCTTTCCTGGCAGTGTTGGGAGCATGCTCAGGGAACCATTCCTGAAATCGTACACTGCAACCTGCCCTGTTACGTCCCCAGATTTGATGTCACCTGCCAGTACCAACGTATCGGTGTTTTGAAACACAAGAGAATTGATTTCTGACTCCACCCCAAGAGAGAGTCCAGCGGGGCTCTCCCATGAGGATTTGTTGGCGTCGTACATGCACAAGCTGTTACAGGTTCCATTGCTTACTCTCTCTCCTGCACTGAAGCGGCCGCCAACAACGATCGAGCCGGTGTCAGGCTTGAACGCTAATGTGTCAATGATCACATCGCTGTTTTTGTTCAGTTGTTGCGGCTGATTGTCGGCCAGCTCGAGGACACCCGAGTCAGAAACGAAATAAACCAAGAGACTTTGCACGTTTTTGCTGGCTGCCGTTCCGCTGAACTCGCCACCCATAATTAATGTGTTGTTGAACAACTCAATGGTCTTAATAGTTGTAGAGTCATGCGGAAGTTCCTCGATACCGGCGATGCTTGAGGAGTTACTGGCACCGTCGCCACGGTAAATTTGTAGAGCATTGTGCGCCGATAGGTTTCTGCTGGTCACAGCGTCAAAGCGACCCACCAACAGTAGTCGTTCAGAACCGATATAAGTTCCTCCGTAAATAGAGTAATTGCTAGTTCCAGTATCCCTTTTACGGAGTCCTGATGCGTCACCACTAAGGGAGTATGGCAGCGCACCATTCGAACTCTTGCCCGAAATTGTTATGGCATTCCCAAGATTATTGTCTTCCACAATGTTCACACTACCCGTGTATATAGTCGCGTTGTTTGACACCGCAATGCTGGTTAAACGGCCATACACGCCAGGAATACCAGAAGTAGCAGGCAGCCACTGATTCTTATCAGCATCAAACAACGGAATCTTCTTTTGCGATCCGTTGGATGGCGTAAATGCCCAATATCGAGTTCCGTTCAGGGTGAAAGGGGCAGCGCCCGACGAGGGCCCAATGTTGGTGTCATTGAGGTTTCCATCTCTTAGTTGATAGGTCCTTTCATTGGTCAACACGAAGCAGGATCCATCAATGTTGACCAACTTAGTCACAGACCCCGACGCGGAATCTAGCGGGATGGTCTGCGGTTTGACCTCCTCTGTCAATGGTAGAGAGATCAGATTTGAGTCGCTAACGTTGTGGGGGAAATCGGAGCCACCAATCAGCAGGTTTTCTGTTCCATTGAGAACCAGAGACGTCACTGATGCATCCTTACCTAGCATTTTGCCAAACCTGTTGATTGAGGTGTTTGTAACAAAGTTCCCACTAGAAGAGAAGTTTGCCGGAGAGTACTCGAAAATAGTGCTTGCATCCTGGTTATTAGTGGGACCCAAATAGTGCAGACTGAGTTTATACACCACCAAATTCATGGGAACATTATTCTCGGCCATAGGGGTGACCCTGATGTACGCTCCCTCGTGAAGAGTTCCCTTATAAATAACATCGTACTTCTCATCCTCATTTGTCTGGTACAAAACCATGGTTTGGGGAGACCCGAGACCGGGGTAAACAGTCACGTTAACCTGGCCTCGTTTATTGCAGGTGTTGTACATTTCACATCCTGGTGTGTGCATTAGAACTTCGTATCGTCCTTCTTTGGCACTAGATAGTCCTACCTCTGGGTTAAACTCAGCGAACGTAGACGTAAGCAAACTCTTATCCGTGATTTCAGTGGACATGAAGTCGTTTACACGAGACCAACCGCGACCCACCAGATTAGTTTCAGGTGATTTAAAACTATCTCCAAGGACAGGAGCTGAACAACTACGAGGTGCATTAAAGGCATTGAATGCAAAAACAAACGGCCCGTTCTCAAAGAGCTCGATCCCCTTCAGGCCGGCGTGATCGCCATAAAAATCCAGCAACTGAATTTGCAGGCTCGATGTCGGGACAACATTAACAAATTGGAAATCGGTATAACGGATAGAGCTGTTGTATTCCGGGAGGGGACAGAATGCTGCACATGACTTCTCAGTGTTGGTTTCATCAGTATAGGTCAAGTTCATGAAACTGCCCGACGGCTCTGAGATTATTCTAAAGCTCTTAGTACCTGATCCATCTGCCAGGTTATACAGCCGAATCCATGTAGGCTCTGACAAGTACGCCAGCGTAACATTGATAAAACCCGTAGTACTATCAATTCCAGACTGCCATCCACTCTGAGAATCCAACGGACATAATATTGATGACGCATTTAAGGACTCTCCATTCAGGCTGTTGTATCCTGACACATTGGCCAGGTTGAAGCTTACCGGCTGAACTCCCGGTTTCAGCAAGGCATCATTTTTCAAGCTGGAATTTCCTTCCAAAGAACTCAATTTGGGGGGTAATGCCAGCCCGCTGAATTTCCCGCCAAAAATGATATTGTCACCTCGTGGTACGATAGTGTGGATGGATGAATTGGCCACGAAACCACCGAAGTCGGGTCGGGACCAGGTGTTTGAGCCGCTGTCATACACAGCGACTCCCCAAGTGTTCCCAAGTCGGAAGTTTCCACCAATGTATACATCACTATTGTTGCACCACATTGCATTGACATTCACTCCTTTCAATGAATCCGTCATGTTGAGAGTATTAGTGATATCAAATGCGGTCCTATTGTTGAAGTAAACCCCAGCAATCCCACTATTTACGGTGGTATTAAAGACACTGGTAAAATTACCGGCCATGATGGACATATCTTTCGTGTCGCAACTCTGGTGAACTATTCCATTTGCGAAATCGTACTGAACATACGTATCTTTTTCATGGTGAAAAATCACTTGGTCTTCACTCGTTTTCAATGGCTGGAGGACAGTTTCTTGTCCGTCATAAATCAATTTAGTGAAGCCATCAAAATTGCCCCCGACAACAATGTCTCCCAGCTTGTCAAAATTGAATTCAGGAAACTGTTTTTCCCGAAGATCACTAGATTCACAGTAGCCGAACGACGCGGCGTTTATTAGCGCAAATATTAGCATCGCGTATTTCTGAAAAGAGCTGGGCTCTTCGGACCTCCTCCTTCGCATTCTTGGCGTCGGTATATCTTCCGAAACTTGAAGATTAAGTCTGAATGCTTTTACTAGAATGAAACCACCTGTGATCGCTAAGATGTGTAAGATGAGGGTCTGTAGTGAGGTACGTGAATTAGGCGATGTTTCTCGTCGATACAGAGGGTTCCGGGGTTGGTTAATTGTTTACCGGCCTCGACTACTCGCCGAAGAAGACAAATTGATGAGACTAAGTAGCTAATGGCGCCACACCTTGATACTTCGCTTGCCAATAAAAAGGTTAATGGTCTCTAAATAACCAATTCTAGACCCTGCAGGTCTCTGTTTCACTGTAATTAGCTTTGTTTACATTTTAGATTAACAGTCACAAAAAGTAGCAAATGAACCACTTGCCCAGTTCGCACGTGACATACTTGTAAACAAACTTCCTCATTGAGATGAGTAGGAAGCCGTACAATCCCACTGAAACATGATTCCTACAGTAGAACCTAATGCGATCTATGATGGGCTTAATTTTAGTTCGTCAAGTATTTTTTGAAGACATAAAAAACTGTATCTAGACGTCATGATGGTATACGTGATTTTTTTTTTTTTCAACTCAACTAGACATTTCTGATCTTCCAGACCGATACTTTCTTCTCAAATGTGACAGAAATTTAGCTCAAATCATTCAATCAAAAGGTTTAACCAAAAACTATTGATCTGAAAAAAAAAAATGCAATAGACTACTTAGTTGACAAATTACTGATTATACTGCTTGTAGAGCTTATCCTGAGCGTCCCACTGCTTTTTCAGTTTCTTGAGCGCGCTCTTGGTTAAGGCTTCGCCCGCCGCGTCGTGAGTCGGCATTCCCTGGTCATCGAATTTGGAGTACTGATCATTATTACGGAACATCTCGGAAGCAGGAATCTTGGCTTTCTCACGTTTCTCCGCCTCGATTCTCTCCTGTTCCTTTTGAGCGGCCAACTTTCTTTCAGCCTTCTGCTGGGCTAGTTCCTCAGCCTTTTTCCGTTCAGCCACAATGGCAACGCGCTCGGCTTCGGACAAGAACTTCACCAAGGCACTGCGCCCATCACCACGATCATCCAGGGCTACACCGAGATCAAATAGATCTAAGTCACGGATCTTATCGCACAACGCCAGTAGCTGCTTCGACTCCACACTGGGAGCACCCACTGAGAGCTTGCGAATATCATCGCGGAATTTGGCCACCAGCTGGACAAATGGCAAAGCCGCTTCCTCATTAGTTTTCTCGGAGGTAGCGGCGCTCTGCAGCGTATAACCCTCGCTCCATCCGATCAAGCCGGTGGTCTCGAAGCCAAGAATGTTGAAGATCTTAGTGATCCAAACAGCCACAGCGGTGAGGATCTCACCCTTGACTTGATCCTGGCGAGACGCGATGTACTCATTAGAGGTCTGCACAAGCTGGGCAATATGCTGCAACGCGGCAGGGATGTTCAAACTATCGCAGAAGGCATCGTGGACCTTTGCCTTGGCATCGCGCAGCGAGTCCAGAAGAGGCAGATCCAACTCAGGGTCCAGGTACTTGTTGGCGTATGTTTCGTCCTGTTCTCGGGTCAGCGCCTTGACGGTGCGGAAAAAGTTAGAAATCGAAGTCTCGAAGGACTTGACGTGGGGCAGCGACATTTTGAAGTCCAGCGGCGTGTTCCAGAGTTGGAATGCGAAGGCCAGCCTGATCTGTCGAGCAGTGAACATTTCAAACGCACCGTTGATCGAGATGAAGTTCTTCAAGCTCTTGGACATCTTCTGGCCCTCTATGTGGAGGTGGCCCGTGTGGAGGAAGTAGTTGATCCATTGGTGGTTGTCGAAGCAAGCCTCACTCTGAGCCAGCTCATTATCGTGATGAGGGAAGGCATTGTCAATTCCACCCGAGTGGATGTCAATCTCCTGACCCAGAACGTGGCTAGCCATCACCGAGCACTCGATGTGCCAGCCAGGGCGGCCCAGGCCCCACGGCGACTTCCACTCTGGCTCGCCGGATTTGGATGCTTTCCAAAGAGCGAAGTCGTTGCGCGACTTCTTGGTGGCACCCACCGAAAGCGACCCTTCGCCCTCCTCGATGAGATCCTGGGAGCCCTTATTCCACGGCTGGAGTTTGGCGTAGAAGTGATCCGGGTTGGCCTCGAACGCCGCGGTGTCGAAGTAGACGCTGCCGTCCACGACGTACGCGTAGCCGCGCTCGATGATCTGTTCGATGAACTTGACGATCTGGGGCACGAACTCGGTCACGCGCGTGGTGACGGTGGGAGGCAGGACGTTGAGGTGGGCCATGTCCTCGTTAAACTCCTTCTCCATGGCCGAGCTCAGCTGTAGAAAGATGCTGTGGTCGGTGACGCTGGAGCCCTTCTGGTCGTCGAGCAGCGAGACCACCACGCTCTCGACGTTGGCCAGAAACTCGTCGATGGCCGGTTGGGACGCAGCCTCGGTAGTTTCTAAGGCCACCAGTGCCTTACGCACGGCCTTGACCTGGGCGGGGAACTTGAGATTGGCGGTGCGCCGCGTCTCGATGTCCTGAGCCGCGTACCAGGCGTCAAACGCGGCCACCGACTCCACGGCCGCGTCGACCAGGGCTCGGGCATAACTGTCAGTGGCCTCCCGGACGTATTTACGGTGCGCGGCGGAGATTTCGCCGGCCGCCCTGAGCTCTTTGGCGAATTCCTCGAACAGGAAGTTCTGGCGCGCCTTGATGATGATTTTGTCGTCGATGTCGGTGACGTTCTGCACAAATTCCACGTTGTAGCCGAAGTAGTCCTGCAACAGGCGGCGGTTCATGTCGATGGCCACATAGTTACGGGCGTGGCCCATGTGGGCGGAGTCGTAGACCGTAGGGCCGCACGAGTACCAGCTTACGCGGGCATTGCTGATGGGCACAAACTCCTCCTTGGTTCGGGTCAGCGAGTTGTAGAGCTTCAGCTTGGCAGCAGCGGCGGCATTAGCGGGCTTGTACCATTTCGGTTGCGTGATCTTACCTTCCATTGTACTAAACAACTTTGTTAATCTATTTTTCATACAAGCACAGCTTGTATAATATAGACGCCAGTTGACTTGTCTGCCTCAATATGGGATGTGAAAATGTGTCGGCCTACCCTGACCATCATTTAGTCACTTGTGCACTGCCAAGGTGCGGGCCACGGGGAAAGGGTGGCCAGCGATATCTAACATCACCTCGACCACTTCGTATTGGCGTTGGCACGCGTGTGTATATGGGGCAGTTATGAGGTATTTGTGGCTAGTTGGTTATGTGAGCAAAATATCGCTTTTTGGTAGTAAATCAGTTGCGAAAATACTAGTTATATTGAATTAGGTGGTGATTACTAGTTATGTGGGAGCTACTAGTGGTGGACGTTACTAAATATGTGGTAGTTACTAGTCATGTGGGAGCTACTTGTTAGGCGGCAGTTATGAGTTAAGTGGTAGTCACTAGCAATGAGGTGTTTACTATTTTAGTGAGTGGCAGTTATGTGATATTACTTCTTCTGCGATAGCTGTTAATTATAGCGAGGCACGGGGTCCAACTTATTGGGAATGTCAAGCGGTGACCTCATTAGAGTGAGGTTTGGTTATTTTAAGTCATATGGCAGTGGTGGCAGAGCTATGAACGTGTGTGAGTGTGCTTAAGTTTGTGGGCTCGATATGCGTGCTTAACTTGGGCGGGCTTATCTCTGTGGGCGACTTAAGCATGTGGGAGGGAGATCAAGTACGTGGGCCTGTGTATGAGAGCTTAAGTGATGCGGGTCATGGGTGATGTTGGGTACGCGCGCTTAAGTTGTGAGCGCCTGAGCTGAATCTGGCCTTAGCTATGTGCTCTAAATTACGCTACTTTGTGGGTGCGTGCTAACCAATGCTTCCAATGCCTTTCAAATAATAAGCGTAATTATGTGGCCGTGAGTGCGCGTGAGCATGCGAGTCCGCTGCCTACGGATGTGAGCCCAAGTCATACGACACATGACGTTGTAGTCAAGAGCCTAGCCACCTCGCAACCCTAGCCGCGTCATACTATGCCGCCCAAATGCGGAGCAACAGTGCTGAGCTTAGAAGGTGGTTCTGATCAGCTGTTAACGTGGGCATTAGGAAAGCACCGGCCAGGGCAGGCCCCACCCATTGTTGTTGAGACTCCCCCCATCCCTGCACGGTCCACTGAACATCCCATTGATCAATTACATTGTTCTAAATGTTGGAATCCCTGGTGGCTTCCATCTTGAACCGTGTATTGGGGTCCTATGTCGAAAACTTCGACCCCAAGCAATTGCAGATTGGTCTGCTCAGCGGCGATGTGAAGCTGGGCGGCCTTAAGCTCAAGCAGGGCGCCCTTGATCAACTGCAATTGCCCATCAACGTGGTCGATGGCCACATCGGCAGCCTCATCTTGCAAATCCCCTACTCCAATCTCAAAAGCAAGCCCGTTAAGGTCTTCATCGAGGACGTTTTCCTCGTGGCCACGCCGGACAACGGCATCGATGAGAAGGCCCAGGCCCGCCGCGACATGGCGGCCAAGATCGAGAAACTGCAGCTGTGGGAGCTCAGCAGCGAGCGCGCCATCAGTCGGAGCTCCCCCGGCTCGGCGGCCGACGTTAGCGAGCAGGAGAAGCAGCAACAGCAGCAGCAGCAGAACTTCACCAGCTCGCTGGTCACCAAGATCGTGGAGAATCTCCAGGTCACTATCCGTAACATACACATCCGTCTCGAGGACAGCGAGACTGGCGTGGCCATGGGAGCCACCCTCGGCGAGCTGTCGGCGGTGTCCACTAATAAGGACTGGGAGCCCGCCTTCATTGCCGACATCGGGGCGACCACCCACAAGCTGGCCACGCTGGACTCGCTGGCGTTCTACATCGACGCCGAGCTCGCCACCGAGTTCGCGTCGCCGCGCTCTTTCCGCGACCGCCAGCAGCTGCTGGACGAGTTCAAGGCCCTCATTTCCGACAGTGTCGGGGCCACCGACGTGCTGCGCCCCATCAACGGCCAGGGATTCATCACCATGAACAAGAACCCGGACTCGGAGCTGACGCCCAAGGTCCACGCCGATCTCAAGTTCGAAGAGTTGTCGATCAACATCGACCGGGAACAGTACGTGGACACCCTCAGGCTGGTGGATCGGTTCCAAAAGTTTCTGCAAAAGCTCAAGTATCGCCGCCAGAAGCCCCGCGTGGCCGTTAAGGAGGACCCCATGGCGTGGTTCCGGTACGCGGCAAACACCGTGCGAGACCGGATCCATGAGAAACATCGCCGCTGGACCTGGGATTACATGCGCCAGCGACTCGACGACCAGCGGGCCTACGTCAGCGTCTATAAGAAGTGGTACCATGCGGGTGGGAATGCCAGCGGCTTAAGCTCCGCCGAAAAGGCGACCTTCGACCGCATCCAGTCTGAATACACCTACGAGGACGTGGTGTTTTTCCGGTCGCTGGCCAAGAAAGACCTCGTGGCCGAGAGAGCCACGCGCAGCGAGACCGCCTCTGCCAACAAGGGTAGCTCCCAGAGCTGGTCCGAGTGGCTGTGGGGATCCAAGCCCAACGGCGAGCAGACTGTCAAGGCCGACGCGGTCGATACCGACGCACGGCTAGAAATCACCGAGGAACAGCGCCGCGAACTGCTGGACGTGCTGGATGTGTCGGACTTCTCCCAGGACTCGGCGTCACAGATCCTTCTGTCCCTGCAGTTCTCTTTGCGCTCAGCAGGCGTGCGCCTGAAGTCCGCGGGCCAGGCCTTGGCTTCGGCGGGATTCGAAGGTGTGAAAACCACCTTTGTTAACAGACCCAACTCGTTCATCACGGAAATGAGCGTGGACAAGTTCGCGGTGTCGGACCTCACCCACAAAAACAAGTTCTCCGATGTCATCCATGTGCACAACCCCGATCAGAACGCCCAAACTGTACCATTTTTCTGGTTCCTGTTCGAGCATCACCCAGCTGACCGCAAGGCAGACTCGGCGCTTTTCGTCAGGTCCCAAAGTGTGGTGCTGGTTCACAACGCCCAGCTTATGGAGTCCATCATCGAGTTCTTCTCCGTTCCCCCAGATCAGGGCGATACCGTGGATGCGATTCTGCTGGCCGCGAATAAAACGGTGGAGGAGCTGCGCGAGCAGACCCGCATCGGATTCGAGTACGCTCTGGAGAACCATAAAACGCTGAACTTGCAGCTGGACATCAAAGCCCCCACCATTGTCATTCCATTGGATCCGGGGGCCGACGACTCGCCCGTGGCGCTTTTAGACGTGGGGTCGCTACAAATGGCCAGCGATCTCGTCCCCCAGTCGGTGCTAAATGAGGTCAAATCCAAGCAAGCGCTGCAGTACACCTCAGAGGACTGGAAGCGGCTCGAATCCTTGATGTATGACCGATTCACCATTGAGTTACACGATACCCAGGTACTTCTGGCCCAGAGCATGACCGATATAGAGACGGCCCGGAGCCAGCGCTCCTCGAAGTACCACTTCCTGGACAAAACCACCCTACAGTTCCTATTGGAGCTCAGTATTGTGCCCACAAATCGAAGCCTCACTCGCTGTCGAATATCCATAAAGCTACCAAACCTGCGAGCAACCCTTGCGGATGTACAGTACATTCTTTTCATGAAGATTCTCGCGTCGGTCACCCCCAAGGCGGACAGTGACACTGACACAATAGCAGGCTCCTCCCTCTCAGAGAGTCAGAGTAGCCTCGAAGATAAGGTGAAAGTGTCACAAGATGATGAGTCTACGGTACACTCCCTAGAAGTCGAACAGCGTCAGGAGTCCCCGAATCCTGGCTCCATTCAGAAGACATTTGAATTTGTTTTTATTGTGAACGAAGTGAGGTTCTTGGTGGTACGTGGTTGGGATTCTACCCCTCTGGTGGATATGTGTCTACATGACTTTCACATCTCCTGCTGGAGTCTTTCGCATCAATCTAACGAGTCCTTAGCTGTCGATATGACCGTGCGTGATCTGCTAATCACCGACCACACAAGTACCAGCAGTCCTATGGACCTGCGTAAGATTGCAGAGTCTGACGGTCATCTGAATGACACCAAGAGTGAGTCCAACCTATTCTCTGTCAACTTCCGCCGAGCGACTTCAGGTGATATGTGGGTGAAAGTTAATTTAGAGGCAATGAGGTTCACCTTGAACCCTGATACGGTGCTTGCGATCTACGACTATGTCATGAGCACGTTCACTTCTCCGGAAGCGGACACCAGCCGAGACAGTAGCCCCAACCGTAACGAAAGCGCTGCGAAGACACCGGCGCAAATTACGGATGATACCGCAGATCCAGCTCTTCCGAGTGCTCGCTCATCGAAGATTGAAGTTGAGCTTAATATGAATCGCGTCAGTGCTTTGCTCACAGATGATCATATGGCTATCGTCACTATGTCGCTTGAGTGGGCCACTATGTCAGTGACTCTTACCGACTTCTTGAAAATGCAGCTTAGGTTGGGACTGCTGAGTATTGTAGACACAAATGACGTACCTGTCTTGAGTATTGAAGAAGGAAATGACCTAGCAGATTTCAGGTACGAGACCCTTCCCATGCTGGAGGACGGAATTACCCCATCAGGTCCTGCGTCCGTGTATTTGCGAATGAGCCGAGTTAAACTTGCCATACTCGAGGTGCCCCTCACCAAACTAGTTGGCTTCCTCATGCGATTCACCGCCATGAAGGCAGTATATGATCAGTCTCGAATGATGGCCTTCAACCAGGCGCTGCAGGTTGAGCCTGGTATGTTCAAATTCGATATCGTAATTTCGACCCCACTTATTGAATGGTATCAGGAGAGCAATTGGATTAAGATAAACCTCGGTGAGCTCTTTTTACAAAACGAGTTTGAGGGAACCGAAAATACAGTAAAATCTGGTATCCGTCATATCCAATTTACCACTTCATTAGCAGACTCTGAACAGGAAGTCGTGCCTTCTACTGATCTCGTTGTAAAGCTGGTTTACACGCCGGATAGCAAGCGGCAGGATCTTCCTGTCACTGCGGTCGATGCAAACCTTTCGCCCATACATGTAGAAGCTTCTGAGTTACAGTATCGCTTTATCATGCAATTCCTAGACGCGTTGTCGAGAATATCTGCTGGAACAGCTTCGGCTCGTCCTGGTCTTGAGGAGGTCGGTCAGTTCAGAAGACAATTGGCCAAGGAGAAGCACATCGAGGAGAACAAGGCCTCGTACTGGTGGGGTGAGAACCTTTCTCTTTCCCTGGGTGGCGAAAAGAACGACAAAGTAACCTCTCGACCTCAGTTGAGACTTGAGTTTGTAGCTCCCTCGTTCGACATTACGCTTAACTTTGAAAGCAAGCCCTTAGCTAGTTTTGCCATCAAGGATGTTGCTGTGGAAATTGACATCGATAACAAGTCGGGCATCGATTCTAACTTCCATGTGCGCTATTTTTCTGCTGAGGATCTAACAGGCTCGGAGCAAAACAAATTTCCGACAATTATTCCTCCAATTAAGCATGACGGCTATCAGGTGATGGGACGCATTTTAAGAAGGGAAGGCCGGGCTTTGAACATAGAATGCTCGATTGACAGCCCTCAGGTTATTGTGGCTCTTGAGTACATGATGCTTTTGCGCAAATACCTGGAATTTGGAAATCTCAAAAATGAGGATGAGGCAACGGATTCCAATGCTAGCAGTGGCATTAGCGATAGCGACTCTGAGAGCGATGCAGAAAGTGTCTACAGCCGTATTGAAAGTGATCAAACATCAACTGATTCTCAGTCGGTCGTGATTAGTGAGCGTTCAGTCAATAATAAACGGGCCACTCGCTCCCTTATTCCTGTTATTTCGGTCAATATCGTGGACATGTATCTTACGGTGTTATCTGACGAACAAGATGAAGATTCCGAGGCTATTGTGTTCAAGATTGAACAACTGATTCTGAATACTGGCGAGACGTCTTCATTTACCTTGTCCAAGGTGGGCATGTTCTTAACGCGTATGCGCACATTCGAGGCTAGTCGGCTTAGAATTCTTGACGATTTCAGCGTAACTGCCTCCATTGATAACTCTGAGTCGACTGAAAACTTAAGACTTGCGAATATCCAAGCGAATATGGAACGTCTAGTTATCAGAATCTCGTTGCGAGAGATCGGTTTGATCCTGAGCATTGTTAGTAAAGCTTCTGCCATATGCTCCTCCGGATCCGGCCCCTCTAAGAAGAGCCAGAGAAAAGTTGATATTCAGCACAACAAAAAGGCAACGAATTTTTTCGCCGATGATCACCGCGTGGCTAGACCACGGAGACGATCGGGAATTGAAGCCGCGAACGATGAATCGAACGACTCTTTAGGTCTCGTCCACGAGAGTATTGTGTCTGCAAGAGTTCTTTCTGAACAACTGACTGCCCAATTCGAGGATATTCGGGTTGTATTGATTGATCCATTGCACCAGTTGCCGCTGACGGACTTTTGTATCAAGCCATTTACCCTTATTGCGAAGAATTGGTCAGACTCACTAGTGGTAAACGCCAAGGCTGAACTTTTCGCCAATGTTCACAGCTTCACTAAATCAGCGTGGGAACCTCTTGTTGATATTATGGAACTTGGTCTTACGGTTACAGGCGACGCAATTGAGATTTTCTCGAATACTGTTGCCGACATTGAGGTTACACCCGAGACTATAGAACTAGTTCGCGACATACAGAACTACTTCGCTGGCTCATCTCAGGAGACTTTCCAGCGTAAGTACGAAGACGACGGCGCTCCATATCGCCTTCGTAATGAGACTGGGTTCCCAATCACAGTTTGGTCAGATTCCTCTGGCAAGAATACCTCGCGTCGGAAAATCAATAATGGTCAGCAAATTAGTTGGTCCTTCCACGACTGGCGTCAACTGAGAGAAAATTTGAATGCCACTGATCAGGACAATAGATTTGGTATTGAAATTCATGCTGATGGTTACGAGAACCTGAGATCTATTCCCGTTAATGCCGTTGGCGAGCATCTTTATGTGACAAAACATAACGGCAATAAGGTGCGAATTGTCTTTGATGTCTGGATTGAAAATCACCTGAAGTACATCTCAATCAGATCGACCTGCGTTCTTCGAAACCACACAGATACCTCTCTGGAAATCTTGATGAAAAACAAAACCGGCGAGGAAATTCTATTGTTAGAACCGCACTCCGTGAAGCCGCTTCCTCTTAATTATGTCGACTCCACGCTGTTGGTTCGTCGTCTAGGCGATGAGCACTGGGCTGACAAAGATATTTATTGGAAATCGTTGTTATCGACC
This sequence comes from Starmerella floris, assembly GCA_030555655.1. Classification (NCBI taxonomy): domain Eukaryota; kingdom Fungi; phylum Ascomycota; class Dipodascomycetes; order Dipodascales; family Trichomonascaceae; genus Starmerella; species Starmerella floris. The sequence continues at coordinate 55,362 of JANIWM010000010.1, forward strand.
GAGAGAGTGACCTTGAAGTGTGCTAGTGACTATGCTCTAGCAGTCCATCCCGAAATTCCCGACGATCCCCTGAGCAAGCACTATCCTTTTCTTTTCATCAATATTTCTGTTCCATTCCAAATTGTGAATAATTTACCAATGGATGTTGATTTAAGACTCTACAGTAGAGACTCTAGGGCGGAATCTCATCGCAAGCTGTCCAAAGCAGGCAGAGCTTTGATTTATGATTACAACGAGGAAAACTTGCTCCTTATGCGGGTCGATCTGGAAGGCTATACGAGTAACAAGTTTGCGATTATCAATACCGGCAGTCGATTCAGTCATGAATTCCATAATGAGGACTATGTTGAGGTCTCCAGCTCTCATCAGCGCTTGCACTTGTCAATTGACTATGTTGACTTACCTCAGGGTGAAGGTCGCGTGATTATAATTTACGCCCCATATGTTATTGTCAACAGCACTGGACTTGAGTTCATGGTCTCTGGACATATGAACCGAGTAATATGCGAGCCTGAGACGGTTACACTATGGTCCACAACTGGTTTGAATGGCAATGTTCATCAGAAGATTACACTGGCCACTAAGAGCACACACGCTAGCTCTCCGGTTTCTTTGAATGCCAGTGGTTCATCTAGTGAGATGAGCCTCATGTCTAAGGATCGCCAGCGTGAACTCTTCTTTGGAGTTTCCATCGGTCCTGGTTCTGGTCGTTATGTGAACACTAAGGTGGTAACCGTAAGTCCACGCTTCATACTGTGCAACTCGTTAGAGAGACCTCTAGAATTCCGCGAGCCAGGTGGACGCAGTTCTCTATTCGCTGCCCCTGGCGAGCGTGTATCAGTGAAATTCCTCCAGATTATGGCTGGCAAAGAGATATGCGTCAAGTACGCCGATAGCGAGCGAGCTGAGTGGAGTAGTGGCTTTGCGATGGCTAATGTTGGTAAGACCTACGTGAGAATGATTGACCGAGGAAAAGCAACTGTCTTAGCCATGGTAGAAGTGATATTGGAAGGTGCCACTTTCTTTGTGCACTTGAACAAGGCGAAGTCGTGGCCCTTCTCGATTCGAAACTTCACTGAGCGAGAATTTGTGTTTTATCAAACGGATCCTCTGGTAGATGAAGATGGAGCTGAGCTCTTAAACCATTCCAAGGATGATTTCAAACCACTGCGATATAGGCTACCTCCGAGAAGTGCTATGCCGTATTCTTGGGATTTCCCCGCGGCCCAGGTAAAGCAACTGGTACTGGAACCAGTCGAGGATTCGGATGCTCCTGGTCAGGCTCCGTCGTTACCCAGCAGGCCACCGAATCGCCCGGCCTCCTCGAGTGCCTCGGTAGCAGAATCTTTTACTTCCTCGTACTCTGCTAGTGGGTCTACGGTGAATACATCGAATACAGCGGCCAGCCGACCCCGAGCTCCCAGAGGTAGTCGTAAAGTTCGACGTCGCAAGATTCAGCTGGCAGAGATGGGTGAATTACCTCCTGCTAATTTCGGAGGAGGCGTGGTGGTAGACCTGAGTGTGATCGCTGACGGACCTCAACAGGCTTTGATTATCGCTCCATATAACCCAGATGCCAGTAATTACGACGCGAGAACTAATCATGTTAAGTCTGAGGCAATTGCCGAGGTCGAGGCAGTGGATTCCCAATCTGGTCGTATGCTATATTTGAATCTCAACGGCATTGGCATCTCTTGTATTACGGGTGACTCTCGTGAGTTGGTTTACGTCACCCTGAGAAACATAAAGGTGAATTACCATGTGAGTGATGCCCTTGAAACTATAGCGCTCCAGATACAGTGGATTCAGTTCGATAATTCGCTAGCGGGATCCACTGATTTCCCCGTCGTTGTGTATCCAACGTTGCTGCCGAAGGCTGCGGCGGAGCTGGCTGCACACCCCACATTCAGCGCCTCTTTGACTCGAGTTCGTGATGATAGCTTTGGCGTGGCCTACATCAAGCATGCAACATTATTACTTCAAGAAATGACCATTGAGGCCGATGAAGACTTCTTGCTTGGTGTTGTCGAGCTTGTAGTGTCGTTACTTACGAGCAATGGTGTGAGTGGGCCCCACAATAGGCCATACATGCCTATTTTGGATGACAATAGCATCCTGTGTGGTGATCAAATCAAGATCCCCGAGCCCAGTGGGGACTCGACACCCGACATCTACTTCGAGCAGCTTCACTTACAGCCTGTCCAGCTGAACCTTTCCTTCGTGCGCACTGGATCTCTGAGTTCGTCCGCGATATTTAAGGACAACAATGCGGCCGGAAATCTGGCCTTCATCATCGACGCGCTAACGTTGACCATCGGTAACGTTAACGATGCCCCTTTGAGATTCAACGCACTGTTGGTTGATAATGTTAGAACGCAAATGGCTAACTTGACCAGGATGATCCAGATTCACTATCAGCAGGAGTTTTTGTACCAGCTGCATAAGGTTCTTGGTAGTGCTGATATCATCGGGAATCCAGTGGGACTTTTTAACAATATCAGTTCAGGTGTAATGGATCTCTTTTATGAGCCATACCTCGGCTATACTTTGAACGATCGACCGCAAGAGTTTGGTATTGGGTTGGCTAAAGGTGGTCTGAGCTTCATGAAGAAGTCGGTGTTCGGTGTCAGCGACTCAATATCCAAGGTGACTGGCTCACTTTCCAAAGGACTGAGTGCAGTTACCATGGACCAGCGATATCAAAACCAACGCCGCATTCGCAGAACGCGTAACAGGCCTCGTCATGCCGTTTACGGTGTAAAGTACGGATTTGAATCATTATACGAGTCGCTATCCAGTGGAGTGATGGGACTGGCCGAGAAGCCTATGCAAGGTGCCATTACCGATGGTGGCGCTGGGTTCTTCAGAGGCCTTGGAAGAGGTCTGCTTGGTCTCCCTACAAAAACCACTATTGGCCTGCTCGACATGGCGTCCAACATCACAGAAGGAATTAGGAACACCACGACCGTGTTTGATACCCATGAGATCCGGCGGGTTCGTTTGCCTCGGGTCATTTACAGTGACGGTGTAGTCCGGCCTTATAATGTGCGCGAGAGTGTTGGTCAAATGATTCTGCAAATGGTTAAGGATGGGCGATACGCCAAAAATCACTATCTTGCTCACAGCAACATCACGCGGAACAAGGTAGTGGTAGTAAGTCTGGAATTGGTGATGGTCGCGTCGATCAATGACATGTCTTTAGAGTGGTCGTTGAGTTACGACCAGATCCAAACTGTCACCAGTGAGAGCACCGGCATCTCACTAACCCTCGTCGGGGGTGCCCACGGGCCTTTCATTCCCCTGAGCGATGAGGCTTCGCGGAAGTTCATCTACAGCAGCATCGCCAAGGGTGTGGATGAACACAACCGGCGCCAACTTTTAGAGGCTGATTGATTGCGCTTTACAAAACAGATTCTAGTAGTGTATATGCATATGTACAGGTCATATCTAAGCATGATAGCATGAGCCCGAATGGGACTTCAATTGTAACGCAACACTTCTCCCAACTTCCTTTTCTGGATATTGGCGAAATAGTCCTCGGCAGGTTCCGGCTTGAACCCTTGCACGGTGATTTCCGCCGCACCCAGGAATCCATCGCTGCATTTCAGCGCCAACAAAGTCTGTCCGCTAGAGGATTTTCCCGGCCAAATGGTGCCAACTTGGGCGTCTTTGGCTTCATCGGCTACAAAAGCAACCTCTTCGAAGGTTCGAAGATTAATCCGCAGTTGGGGGTGTCCCTTAAGCTTTCCGCTCTTTGTCTTTTTCTGGACCACCGCCTGGTCGAACCAGAGCTTAGACAATGCTCTTCCACGTGCGTCTAGTTGGGCTGCACTGAGACCGAAGTCGACTTTATAGAGATGATTATGAATGATGGGGGCCCGGGAAGGGGTGGAGTCCTGCTCCAACGGGGCCAGTTCTCTGATATCGCCCGATTTCAGTACATTCACCAGTCCCTGGGCGCCACTAACAGCCAACTTTCCAGTGAGGGAGCCGGTTGTTTCTCGCCGATCCAGGGCAATGGGCTGGGACCGCCACAGGACATGACCGTGATCAAACAAAGATGGATGCAAGGTTTGCACGGAGACTCCGGTGAATTTGGCCTGGTCCATGATGGCATACTGCAGCGGCGATGCGCCTCTATACTGGGGTAGCAAACTCGGATGGACATTGAGGCCCCCGTACTCAAACGACTGGATCAGGGAGCCCGGAATTAACCGGCCATACGAGACAGCCACCGCGAGGTTTGCCAGTTTGCTTAGGTCGCGGAATTCGTTCTCATTCTCGACTTGGTGCCAGTCCACTTTCTCCTGCTTGGCAAACGAGACGATCTCGGGCTCACGGATGTTTTTCAAGCCTCGCCCTGATGGCTTCAGTCTCCGGGTCACCAGGGACACATTTTCCACCACGCTCGGCTGGGTTCTGTGGAGAGCCAGAACCGCTCGGAAGGAGGCAAGCGAGAATAGATCACTACCAAAGAATAATATTTTATACATACGACTCACCCGGGACCAGCAATGGTAGAGATTCCTGCCCTGTGCATCGGGGTCAGGGTGGTTAAGGGTGGGTTACCGGAATCGCGTTGGCTCGGCCATGGCGTCGTCCGCTTTCGGTAACCTTCTCAAGTTCCGGGATAAATGCCGAGGCGGGGGTTGGCGGACCACGCAATCCCACCGGCGCATGGGCTGTATGTCATGCGCACCGGTCCAATTGGCCTTCCCTACGGACGCGCCCCTCTGATCTGAACAGCTAATCAAGTCCGCACGTATTGTTGGCCGCGCATATGTGCGGAGATTAGGTACACTAAAAAACCGCACCGACGTAATCATGCCAATTCCAAAACAAGGTGCGTTTAAAGTGCACAATTGATTGGGTGCAAGAAGCTCTAATCGGACCGGGCAATCTCGCCCGTGACCAGTCCTCGGGCATTAAACATAGTTCTCGGAATGGCGGGATTCCCAGCATGGTTAGAGACCTTCCTAGGGCGCTCGAGGGGGATCTCCGCAACAACCATGTCGGTGGATAGGGTTGACGCGTCAACAACTCAGTACCCCCGGAAGAACAGCCCTTGGTATCGCAGGAGGGGATATCAAGCTACAACCATATCCGAGACTCAGGGCCCCGTAATGTGGCAGGTTGCTTGTCTGCTGTCCTGCTTCGCAGTGACACTCGGATGTGGCACTCTGTATGCGTACAGCGCCTACGCTCCCCAGCTGTCTGATCGGCTCTCGCTGAGCGCCAGCACCATCAGCGCGGTGGGAATGATTGGCAACTTTGCCATGGCGTTCTCGGGGCCGTTTGCCGGCATGATTGTGGATAACGTCGGCTTTGCCCTCCCCATCTGCATCAGCATCGTGTGCACGTTCGTGGGCTACCTGGTGGTGCTCGTTTCCTACAACAACGCCGTTTCCAACGTTCCGTCGCTGGCTTTCTCGCTGTTGCTGGTGGGAATCGGCTGCACCTGTGCGTTTTCCGCCTCCGTCAAGTGTGCCGCCGTCAACTTCCCGCAGATCAGGGGCACGGCCACGGCCACCACCATGTCGGGCTACGGGCTATCGGCGTTCGCCATGTCGCTGATCGCCCAGATGACCAACGGCTCGATGGGCGCTTCCTCGTCCGACGAGGCCCGACACATGCTGACGGTGCTGACGGTGGTCCCCACCGTGTTGATGTGTGTGTTTGGTCCCGTGGTGATCAGCAGCCAGCCCAAAAAGAGCCACCGCGGGCCCGAGGAGTACGGGCTGGGCCCGATCCCGTCCGACTCGCTGGTCGACCGGATTGCCGAGCGGCCGCTGGTGGAGAAGGAGCTCTCGGGGATCAAGATGCTCAAACAGCCGATCTTCTGCATCTACTTCCTGGTCCTCGGACTGCTGTCCGGCATGGGGCAGGCGTACATCTACACCTGCGGGTACATGGTGAAGGCCCTGGTGGCCTCGGCCCTGGCCGCTGACCAAGAACTGAGCCAGGATCTGGTCTCGCCGATCCAGGGGCACCAGGTGGCCATTCTGTCGCTGGCCAACTGCTCGGGACGCCTGATCAGCGGCACCATCTCCGACACGCTCAAGACCAGGTTCAAGCTGAGCCGGCTGTATACGCTCTTCTTCTCTGTATCGCTGTGTTTGGGCGGCATGTTTGTGTGCGCTCGGCTGACCCAGGTGGAGTCGCTGTGGATCGCCACGGTGCTGGTTGGGTTGTTCTACGGCACCGTGTTCGGTGCGTTCCCCGGCATCATCAGCGACTCCTTCGGAGTCAGACGGCTCAGCTCGAACTGGGGCCTGGTGGCGCTGTCTCCCATCCCCTTCACATCATGGTTGGCTGTGCGGATCGGCAGGCTGTACGACGCCCATGCGGACGCATCCGGCAAGTGTGTGGGGCCTGAGTGCTTTGCCGGGGCGTTCAACCTTCATATTTTCCTATCCCTCCTGGTTCTGGCATTGTTGGTGGTTGCGGTGAGAATAGAACGGTAGATACTGAATACTTAGTACTCGCGAAGAGATCAGAACGCCCCTCTATTTTTGTAGTTGAAGCTGCCGAGGGACAAATAAGCTCGGCTTGCTATTAATTCTTGATCGACTATGCGTCCGACGATGTCGACAAGCAGTCAATCGGCGGACGTGGTGATCCTTTACTTCTCTGGTATTGAAGCCATAAGTGGTTGTAATTGAACCGCTTGCTTATTGAACCTGGGTAATAGAACCACCTATTTAAGATAGTACACCGTATATATGACAATTGACATCTTTGGTAACACTTGGTTCATGCCATTCAGCCTCTCAGTTTGTGGTATTTGGGCCACGTACTTATTTGTACTTAAGCCATTGATCACTGGGAACTTGATCCACTAAGATCTCTTGAACCACCCAAGAAACTGCAACATAAATATGGCAATCGACATCCTTGGTACCCACTTAGTTCTTGGTAACCACTCAGTTCATACAATTCGACCACTCATTTTTTGGTATTTGAGTTACTTACTCATTTGTACTTAAGCCATGAATCACTGGGAAATTGATCCTTGCCGATTCACCCATCGACTCACATCTTCGGCAATGACCACTCGTTATTCAATTGAGGAGTAGCTTACTTGGTATATCACGTATTGTATCACTTACATATTTGGAAATTGCTCCCGCTGCTGATGTAGCAGTTGAACCACCAAGTGATCTTGTAATTAAGCCACCATCAACAACCCTCTACCTTTTGGAAATTGATCCACTCACTTGTTTGGCAATTCAATCACCCACTTATTTAGTAAGTGAGTGAAGTTGTTTTTAGGATAGTGTACTTACTTTTCGAGAACTCATTTGGTAATTGAACCACTCTTTTATTTGCTGGCCCACCTAATTTTACGCTGTCCTCAATTTATCAAGTGACTGATTTGGCCATTCACTATTGTGGAAACTGAACCTGCCTTTCTGCCCGTCTCACCGTTGGCAACGCCGCTGTGTCCTTGATGGCGCTGTAGGGTAACGGCCGGCGCCAGCCCTGGCCCTGTCCCAACCAACTACTGGACTAGACCACCGACGGGACTGCCGCCGATCTCACCTTAGGTACATCTGTGGACGAGCAATGGCCGAGTTCGTGACGCTGGCCACGTGCAATCTCAACCAATGGGCCCTCGACTTCGAGGGCAACCGGGACCGCATTGTCGAGAGCATTCGGGTGGCCAAGGCCCAGGGCGCCAAGTTCCGCACCGGCCCCGAGCTGGAGGTGACCGGCTACGGCTGCCTGGACCACTTTCTGGAGGCCGACACCTATCTCCACTCGTGGCAGGTGCTGGAGGACATTCTGAGCAACAAGGACTGCCACGGCATGATCATCGATATCGGCATGCCCATCATGTTCCGGTCCGTGCGCTACAACTGCCGGGTCATTTGTAACGACGGCCGGATCCTGATGATCCGGCCCAAGGTGTGGCTGGCCAACGACGGCAACTACCGGGAGATGCGCTACTTCACGCCGTGGCCCGAGCGCCAGGTCGACCGGCTGCGTCTGCCCAAGGCCATGACCCGGCTCACGGGCCAGACCTACGTGACGTTTGGCGACTGCGTGCTGACCACGCCCCACGCCCGCATCGGCTTCGAGACCTGCGAGGAGATGTTCACGCCCCAGAGCCCCCACATCCAGCAGGCGCTGGACGGCGTGGAGATCTTCACCAACTCCTCGGGCAGCCACCACGAGCTGCGCAAGCTCAACACCCGGCTGAGTCTGATCATGAGTGCCACCAAGAAGTGCGGCGGCGTGTATCTGTACGCCAACCAGCAGGGCTGCGACGGCGACCGCCTCTACTACGACGGCTCGGCCATGATCGTGGTGAACGGAGAGGTGGTGGCCCAGTCCTCCCAGTTCTCGCTGAACGACGTGGAGGTCATCACCGCCACCGTCAACCTCGAGGACGTGCGCGCCTACCGCGGCGCCACGTCCTACTCCTCGCAGACCCTGCACCGCATCCCCTACACCGAGGTCGACAACGAGTTCAACCTGGAGAATGACGCCGAGCACTCGGACCACCTCCACCGATCCGCCACCATCCTGCCCTCATACCACACCCCGGAGGAGGAGATCGCCCTCGGCCCGGCCTGCTGGCTGTGGGACTACTTGCGTCGCTCCCACACCTCGGGCTACTTCGTCCCGCTCAGCGGGGGGATCGACAGCTGCGCCACCGCCGTCATCGTGTATTCCATGTGCCGCATGGTCGTGCAGGCCGCCGGCCAGGGCAACCAGCAGGTCATCAGCGACGCCCGGCGCATCGCCCAGAAGGAGGCCCCCTGGGTGCCCTCCGACGCCAAGGAGTTCTGTAACCTGGTGTTCAGCACCTGCTACATGGGCACCTCCAACTCGTCGCGCGAGACCCGGGCCCGGGCCAAGCAGCTGGCCCACGACATCGGCTCGTACCACACGGACGTCAACATCGACAGCATTGTGTCGTCGTTTGTCGGCCTGATCTCGACCATTTTCGGCAAGACCCCGCAGTTCAAGGTCCACGGCGGCACCCCGCGCGAAAACCTGGCGCTGCAGAACATCCAGGCCCGCTCCCGCATGGTGCTGGCCTACACGTTGGCGCTGCTGATCCCCTGGTTCCGGGGAATCCCGGGGGGGCTGTTGGTGCTGGGCAGTGCCAACGTGGACGAGTCCCTCCGCGGCTACCTGACCAAGTACGACAACTCCGCCGCCGATATCAACCCCATCGGCAGCATTTCCAAAAAGGACCTGGTGCGGTTCGTGCAGTGGGGCGTCACCGAATTCGACCTGCCCATCCTGGAGTCCTTTGTCACGGCCACCCCGACCGCCGAGCTCGAGCCCATCACCGAGACCTACGTCCAGAGCGACGAGGCCGACATGGGCCTGACCTACGAGGAGCTCAGCGTGTTCGGGCGACTGCGCAAGATCAACAAGCTGGGGCCCTACTCCATGTTCCTGCAGCTGAGGCACGAGTGGGCGGACAAGATGAGCCTGGCCGACATCGCCATCAAGGTGAAGCGCTTCTTCTACTACTACGCCATCAATCGACACAAGATGACCGTGCTCACGCCGGCCTACCACGCGGAGGCCTACTCCACCGACGACAACCGCTTCGACCTGAGGCCGTTCCTCATCCGCCCGTTCCCCTGGGCGTTCCGCTTGATTGACAAGCTCACCGAGAAGGCGAAATCGGACTAATGGGCCCAGTGATAAGCGGCAGACTCAAGCCGGGGAATCACCTATGTATATATCAATATATATATCATTGTAAACAACATGATGAGTTGGTTTCTCCGTAGCATGGAGGAGCTAGTTTCTCCGTAGCATGGAGGAGCTAGTTTCTCAGTTGACCGAACTTGGGGACAATTTTGATCGGCTTGCCGTTGCGGGCCCAGAACTCGTTGACGGCCAGAGCGATTTTGAGCGGCACATCCTCGTGGATGTAATGGCCGGCCTCGGTGACCAGCATCATCTGGAACTTGCCTTGCATCTGGCCCCGGGTCAGGCTGGTATCGAGCCGGCCGACCCCGGCCAAGATGAGAAACCGCGCCGACGGCGCGCTCAAAAACAACTCGTCCAGGTCCTGGAACCATTTATCCCAGTTGGACTCGGTCCGGGTCAGGTCCAGCTTCCAGTCCAGCATCCCGATGGCCGGGTTGGCCACAAGCAAGGGGGGCACGGAGATTTCCGCCGAGGCCCGATTTCTCAGCAAATGGCCCCGCTCCACATGCCACTTAACTGCCTCCTCGGTGCTGCGGAAATGCTTCGGCCACATACTCAACAGGGAGTGCATGGCCGACAGCGACTGCCGTGCATAGCCCTCCACGGCATCCACAACAATCAAGCCGCGCACGTTGAGATGGTGAGGCCGGGCTTTGCTGCTTGCAAACCGCGCCATGAGAGTGCCGCCCATCGAGTGACCCAGGAGCATCACGTTGGTGGGGTCCCCGGGCAAAACGGTCGTCAGAATCATTGCCAAATCCGCCTCCAGGGTTTCTAGGTCGAGATCCTCGATGAGCCCGCCGCTGTCGGGACTCAGCGACGTAGTATAACCGTGCCGGCGAGCATCGAACGTGAGAACGCCCAGCTTGGGGTTGGCTTTGGTGAGTTCGGCAATAAACAGGGAGAATGTATGCGCCGAGCTGCCAATGCCATGGTGGCACACGACATACCCCTCGTCATCTTCGCATGGCTTCCAGTACACCTTGAAAACGAAGCCTCGGCCCGTTACCTCGGTCTCCTTCAGTCCCGGCGCGACCATAACGACCAGGCTGACTAGGGCGGGGGTACCTTAATATACGTATTGATGACCTGCAGGGGCACTCCGATCAAGCGAAGTCGACTCAGGCATGCTCACGCGAAGTCAGGACCATATAACCACATGATAATACGCGTACGTGATATTCAGAGAGGCCGATATCAACATTGTGATGTGAGCCAGCGAACAAATAACTAGCTTGTATCCCTCTAAAATAGCACTAAAGCGCAATCCCCCAGTAAATTACTCAAATGATATATCTAGAGGCCACAAGCACCCTCGCGTATCCAAAACAACTGGTAGTGATAACGTCGGCTGATATACTACTGTAATATGGTATTTGCTTAAATAAATGGAACGATAGTATAAAGTCGTGTCTAACTCCGCATTAGCATTTCTCTACAGCTTCCTTTTGAATTGGTCCTCAGTGACGCCGGCGCCCATCGCTGCCGTGGATGACACCCCTCCCGTAAGTGTTTTCAGGATGTCGTCGATGTACTCGGCGCCGGACCACTGCTGGTGCTTGACAACATCAACACCGAGCTCGATCTCCCGCGCCTGCACGTTTTGGCCGTATGCACGCATGCCCTCCTCGGAGAAACTCTTCGCGAACGAGGCGCTGGTCAACGCATTGGTGTGCAGACCGGCGAGTGTGATGAATTGCCACACATAGCCCAGCTTAGCAAGGCGGTCGATGTAAGTGCGTTGGTCCTCGGGGCTCATGGCCGTGGTCCAGTTGAACGACGGGGACAGGTTGTAGGCCAGCCACTGGTCGGGGAAGGCGGCGAGCACGCCCTCGGCAAACTCCTTGGCCTGAGCGTAGTCAGGCAGCTTGGACTCCATCCAAATGAGGTCCGCGTACGGCGCGTAGGCGCGCCCTCGGTTCACGGCGCATTGGGTGCCCCCCTGGTAGCGGTAGAAGCCCTCGCGCACGCGCGGCTTCTCCCAGTCGAAGAAGATGTCCTTGCCAAGAAGCTCTCGAGCGATCTTGCGCGCGTTCTCGTTGGAGGTTCCCGACAGCGGCGTGACCTTGGAGTTGAACTTCTGGATGAGATCATTCTTATTACTGTAGGACCCGCTGTTGATCTCATCAATGACCGCGTCGCTGAACTTCTTCAACCCGGCGTTCTTGGCCCAGTTCGCCTCCACTTCGGCCAGCTCGCCGCCCACCAGGCCGCGCGCCTCGGCATCGTTCATCACATCCACCAGCGACGGCAGATTGGGGTTAGTGGTGCCCACAATGAAGTAATGGTCCCGGATGTCAATGGTAGAGGTGATCAGCGTGGCTGCTTCCGAGTCGGTGCGGGCCACACAGAGGAGATCACTGCAGAAGGTGTCGGCGGCGGCACGGATCGTCACCAGCCGGTTGATGTGCTCCTGGATCGGCACCAGGACCTTCCCTGCCATATGGCCGCACTTCTTGGTGCCGGGGGCCTGGTCCTCGATGTGGATGCCGGCAGCGCCCCGCTCGATGAACATCTTCGTTAGCTTGAACACGGCAGTGAGGCCACCATGACCGGTGTCGGCGTCGGCCACAATGGGGCGGAGATAGTCCACGTAAGGGAGCTTTGCCCGCTCGTTCTTCGGCACCGATAGTCTCTGGTTGCGCTGCTTACGGTCATGGAACAGTTGGGCGAACCACAGGTGTTCGACCTTGTTGGGGACGGTGTCCATAGGATAATCGGCCAAATCAGGCGACGGCTCGTTGGAACTGGAGGCCGTGGACGACGACTGCCAGCCCGAGACGTACACAGTGTCGAGGTATTTTGCCATCTGGGTGACTTGCACGGGGTCTAGCGCGCCGTAGGTGAAGCTAGCGGTCTTAGTGGCGGCACGGCCCTCGAGAATCTTAAAAAGCTTCTGGGCCTGCACACTGGAAGGGAAGTCAATGCAAATGGACCCCCGCTTGGAAACAATCTGCTCGGCGGTGTAGACGCGCTTGGTGCGTCGCCAGCGGGGTTGCGACCACCACTTTTTGACTGCAGCCACCTCGTTCTGGAAATCTTGCTCCTCTTTATTGAGATCAATGGACATTTTCGATGGATGAGAACGAGGATACCGGCATTGGCACCCTTATATATACTGCTGGTGACCTCGGGAGCGTGTTAAAACCCTACGCTGCCGGCCATTGCCCTAAACTGGCGGGGGATTGAGTCAGGCCGAGATACGCTCCGAGAATACGGAAAAGATATTTATCGGACAAACACCGAAAAAAACCCAGTCAATTGGGATCCAGTGCGCACCACGGGTATATGACTGTGGCGATGAGTCGCGAATTGTGCGGGGAACCACTGTGATACCGCCAAATTCCCTAGAGATTCCTCCCGCTCACGAACTGGTGTGGATGCATATGGGTTGGGGCCCCCCACACAGAGCGTTGACCCAGGTTTGTCCCGGGGTACAGTGTAGGCGTGACCCGGCCGTCTGCTCGGCCCAGGGCGCACGTAGCCTTGAGGCGCCCCTGCCGCAGTGCCGTGATAGAAACAACCCCGAAATTTTTCCTTCACCACGGAAAACGCGGTGCTCGACCATAATGCACATCAAATAAAGAAAAAAATACCAACCCTAAATAATGCGCCACGGACGTCCGGGGGCCGGCCCACCGGAGAAGCGATGTATGGAAGTAACTAACAAATACACGTGTCCCTCCGGTGGACTCGGCAGCCCCGGGTGGCAAGCCTGAACAAGCAGAGGCCGATGGAGCGACCGAGAATGGCGGAGGGGGTAGAGACCGGCCGAGAATGGCGGGATCGAGGTTTCTCCATATGTGGAGCCAGGTTTCTCCTAATTAGGGATGGCAACCGGTCCCCTGACAAAACGTTATATGTAACTGGCGTTGCCCGTTCTAGGGTGCGGTCACATGCCCGGGCGAGTGACGCTATCGGACTTGCATTGCTGAGTCATATCATGCGAATTATTCCAGCAGCAGCCCGCTACGTCATTATACACCGTCTGAGCGCTAAAGGACCCACAGTAGCGATGGCTGGCGTGCCACAACCGTCGAGCTTGACCTTGGAGCCCAATCCATTCGAGCAGTCATTTGCCTCGAAGGCATCCAACCAGGCCAGCCCGAAAGCCCCCAATGCCATATCGTCGGCCGCCGCCGGCGCCGCCCATCAGCAAGCCCTGTCCAACGGCCTTCCCCCCCAGCAGGACCCCAACGGAAAGTTGAAGCCCGAGGGGATCAAGCCGATTCCCGGCTTCGACAAAATCGTCACGCCACTACCCCTGGTCTCCGGCAACGCCGGGCCGTTTCAAACCGCCATGGGCCCGCCGGCCGTGTCCAGCCCGGCGCAATGGATTCAGACCCAGGTGGGGCCGTTCACCCCGTCCATTGTCGGGGTGACCCCGCACTACGAGGGCTACCTGTCGCAAGGCAATCTCCCCGTGGGCCCTGGCCTCCACCAGCCCCAAACGCATAGACCCCACGCCGCCCAGGGCCCGCTTCCCAACGGCGCCGCCGGGCCCTCCCAATCGCATGGACAGCCCGTCCCTGGCCAGAACCATATGCTCATCCCGAACCAGATCCTTGGCCCGTCGGGCCACAATGGCCCGTACCCGCGCCAGTTCACCAACATGCCGCTGGAGAGCCCGGGCGTTCTCATGAACCTGTCGGTCCCCCCGAAGTTCCCGTTCTCCCCGATGCCGCCCGTGGCCAACGGCCACCCGGCTCACGAGGCCCACTCCCAGCATAGCCCGCCCCAGCCCGGGCCGGGGCCCGCCAACCCCGCCGTCACGGGCCTGTACCTGCCCGACCGGGACCGGGCCGGACCCGAGGCCAAGCCGGCGCTGGAGACCGAGGGCCCCGGCCCGAAAAAGCGGGCGAAGATGCCGCCGCCCGGCGAGAAGGTGGCGGCGTTCGACGCCAAGCGCCTGAACCCCGGCAAGGGCCCCAATGGGGCCAACGGCGCCAGCAAGCGGGCGGCCAAGACCGGGCCCGGCGGGGCGACTGACGAGCCCGGCGAGGCCGACGGGGAGGCCGGGAAAATCATGCTGGAGGGCAGCGAGGACGAGCGGCGCAAGCAGTTTTTGGAGCGCAACCGCATCGCCGCGGTCAAGTGCCGCCAGCGCAAAAAGCAATGGGTGGACGAGCTCAAGAACAAGGTCGATACCTACAGCCACATCAACGAAGAACTACAGAACAAGAACATGAAGCTAGAACATGACATGTCCCAACTGATGCATTTCATTCTCAGGACCCACAGCCTAGAATCACTCCCGGGGAACGTTGCCACGATTGTAAACTACCACCATGCTCAGCAGAGCGCCCATGACCCGGACCCGGTG
Source organism: Starmerella floris (assembly GCA_030555655.1). Lineage (NCBI taxonomy): Eukaryota > Fungi > Ascomycota > Dipodascomycetes > Dipodascales > Trichomonascaceae > Starmerella > Starmerella floris. Next base: position 70,366 of record JANIWM010000010.1, read on the forward strand.
ATTCCCCCACATTCCATGCCCAGAGGTCCGAGAAATCTTTAATATTTATACCCAGCGTCCGTGCTACCTGGTATTCCGCCGGTTGTGTACCCGGGGACGTCGTCCGCATTTGATCTTTTATGCGACCCACCTGGCTGGTACAAATTATTTATACATACTAGTAAGTTGTTTATGAAGCCTGTGAAGCCCGATAGGAATCGTATGCAAAGCTTTCATTTTCTACAGTTACGTATGAGCAACCTTCGAGAAACGATACGATCCCTCAAATAACCAATATATAACCATCATTGTACAATCAGCATTGCGTTCATCGACCATATCCTTCAAGCACACACGACCAGTATGACTATACGATTCTTTCGTTAAAATCCTTCATATCTGTCATATTGTTGCGATCCTTCATATCGTTACAAGCCTTAATATCGCTGCATCCATACCTTTACGATCCGTCATATAGTTCATATCGCTACAATCATTCATCGTCAATCCTTCGTATCGCTGCAAGCATCCTAAACAGCTGTAGCCTCTCATCGCACCCTCCTTCATACGCCACAATCCGTTCATCCTCTATGTCAGCTTCGCCGCGTACACGCTGTCGGGAACATCGTCCTCACGCCACCACCGTGGCTCGGCCGGGCGCAGCTCCCGGGCCGGCGAAACCTCGACGCCGCGGTTGCCCAAAAACACGGGCGCCAGCGTGATGATCACCGAGCTGGGCACGCCGCTCCGCAGGCAGCCGTCCAGCACGGCGGCGCCGCCCTCCACCATGAGGGACCGGATGCCGCGGGCCCGCAGCGCCGCGCAGATCTGCGGCCAGCTGCGCGTGTCCTGCACCCGCACAATGTCGCCGCCGTGGGCCCGCAGCTCGTCCACCGCCGCGGGGTCCACCTCGCGGTCCACCACCACCCACGGGCCCGGGGACTGGCCGGACCGGGCGTTGGCCAGCACCTTCCAGCGCCTGCCCTGGATCGGCCACGCCAGACCCGAGTCCAGAACAATGGGGCGGGGCGACGCAGCGCCCGGGGCGTAGCGGCAGTTCAGGCTGGGGTCGTCGGCAAGCACGGTGTTCTTGCCCACCAGAATGCCGTCGTGCACCGACCGCAGGTAGTGCGTCATCTTCTTGGTGTACAGGCCGCTCAATTGGGTGCGCTGGCCCGGGGCGGCGGCAATGCGCGCGTCCAGGGACTGGGCCCAGGTGGCGGTGACAAACACGCCGTGGTGGGCGGCGGTGGCCGGCGCGGGCCGGGGCAGGTACGGCGCCAGAAACTGCTCCACGCTGGCGGTGTTGAGGGACTCCATGGGCCGGGCACAACGGGTCAGGAGCACGGAGGGTCGGTACCCTGTGGTGGCACCGTGGGGGGAGGAACAATCCACCACCTCGCCGCTACCCTAGTGGAGCCCGCCATGGATTTCGACAGGGTGAGAATCTCCCGGGAACTGGCGGAGATCCTGCCCCCCCAGCTGGTGAGCGCGCGGCCGGGGCCCGGCGGGGCGGGGACTCTGCACTTTCTGTCGATCCAGGTGGCGCGGCAGCTGGCCGACGACATCTTTGGCGGCGGCAACTGGCGCTGCGAGGTCACCCACGAGTCCATCGACTTCTTCCACGAGGACCAGGCCGGCGGCGCCCCGCTCTACCACATCGAGGTCTCCTGCTGCGTGCGCGTCACGCTGAAGGACGGCACCCACCGGGAGGACGTGGGCGGGGCCCAGGCCACCGGGACCAGCCGGGACGACGTGGAGGGCAGCGCGAAGGCCATTGCCAAATCCAATGCGGTCAAGCGGTGTCTCCGGCAATTCGGCAACGTGCTGGGAAATTGCCTCTACTACGCCGAGTACGCCGACATGCTGGCCACCCTCATGTAGGGGGACCACATCCCGCCTGGGGTATGGAGTTAGGCTTCCCCGTGGGACTCTCCCCACCCTGATCCCATAGCCAAACCTGGACCATAGCCAAACCTGGACCATAGCCATACCTGGACCTTCGCGGCCCAACCTGGACCTAGCACACCAACACCTTGGGGGAATCCAAGACCCTGTGCGAAACCAAGACCCTGTGCCAAACCAAGAGACCCTGTGCGAAACCAAGACCTTGAAAGCCTCTGCGTTGTCTGCCCAACCAAATTAACCCAACTCGGTCAATACATCCTGGACGCCCTCAATTGCTACACCGCGCCCTCTGCGACCAATCCTCGATCTTTGTTACCACACCGCGGCCTCCGTCACCACACCGCGCCGTCTGTGACCACACAGTAGCCTCCCGCGTTCCCCCTCAGCCTCATCTACCCCACCGGGATCTCATCAGAGACCTCGCTAGCCTGTCACGATCCGGCCTCTTACACCCCACACGATTGCTGCCTCGCCCATTGCTGCAACAATGATCAAAGGGGTGATCTTCGATATGGACGGCACCCTATGCCTGCCCCAGAACTACATGTTCAAGGAGATGCGGGACGCCCTGGGCATCACCAAGGCGGTGGACATCCTGGACCATATCCACTCGCTCCCTGCCGACGAGCAGGAGGAGGCCCAAGAAAAGCTCCGGGTCATCGAGCGCCGGGCCATGCACAAGATGCAGCCCCAGCCCGGCCTCAACGAGCTGATGGACTTCATCGTCGCCCAGCAGTTGCGCACCACCATCCTCACCCGCAACTTCCCCATCCCGGTGGACTATCTGCGCCGCAACTTCCTGAAGGACTACCACATGGCGCCGATCATAACAAGGGAGTTCAAGCCTCCCAAACCCGCGCCGGACGGCATCTTGCACATTGCCCAGGCCTGGGGCCTGGAACCCCACGAGCTGATCATGGTGGGCGATTCTATCGACGACGTCATGGCCGGCCACCGCGCCGGGTCCAGAACGGTGCTGCTGCGAAACGACAGCAACGCCCACCTCGCCGATCAGAATGAGACCACCTTCGTCATTGACGCCTTGCCAGAGCTAATTGCCATTCTCAAGGAGGAGGCTTGATCAAGCGGGCGTTGGAAAGCCCTTCTTAGGTCTTATTTGTCCCACAATGGCGGGTATTCTCAATTAATGCTCGGCTGGAAAAGCAGCTGTGGATGTGGGACCTTGACTAGGTGTCTCGGTTGGATTACTTGTCTTGCTTATCGGCCAGAGTGATTCTCAGCACTGCTCGGATTATATCGGGACTCCCCCCGTTCAGAGTAATCAGGCTTCCTCACCCACAGTCATTCAGGACTCCACACGCAAAGTCATTCAGGGCTCCACACGCAGCCATTCAGGACTCCACACTCAGAGTCATTCAGGACTACTTAGCGCCAGAGTGGTTTCACGAGCTTGTCCCTTTGAGGAATTCTCGGGCAAGACACAGCAACTTCCGGTGCCTCTCACCCAGAGTTATCCAGCACTTTTGGGCCAGAAAAGGAGTTGTCACACTGATTGGAGAGGAGCTTGTGACACCATCCCCGCAGCCTTCTTGTGGCGCTCCCAAAATGGAAGTAAACCAATAGTACTTATTTAATATACAAAAGCTAAATATGTACAACAGAGTCATTCTTGAATTATGCCGTCTCTACATGCGCGGCGGTTATGCAGTTATGAAACTGTCGACCCGTGTTTGGTAACGGACCCCTTTGAACGGCGGGGGCGGCCCCTTGAGACTCCGGGGGGATATGTTGATGCTTCGCACGGAAGCCGAGCTGGGAACCCGTCCCACAAGGCTATACTTCAGCTCCACATACAAGGGAGGGATGATCCGACCAGCCCCGTCCAGTCCCTGGGCTTTGAGCTGGGCCTTCCACCCCATGGGCACGGTGGGGCCCAAGTAGTAGACGCAGCGCCGGGGATCCGACACGTCAAGATCGCCGCCTGTGGAACTCAGTTCCTTCACGCTCTTGACCCCCGGCGGGAATGCAATAAATATCACCAGATTATCGATGTGGTCCACTTTGACGTCGATGGACGTGCTCAGGACCACCTCAAACAAGTCGCTCTTGCGAACCAGGTTCACCGACAGCGGACCGGACTCTCGGCTGGTGACCGCGTACCGCGCCACGCAGCTTTTGCCATCCGGCGGGGAAAACGAGACCGTGTATCGGTTCGATGACCCCGACCGCTCCAGCATGTCCAGGTCCACCGCAGGATGGACCTGGATCTGGGTCAGCTTCGTGGGCAATTCCATATCCATCGTCACCCAAGGGTCGGCGCTCAGTCTCGATGTCAGCCGGATTTCTCCACTTATCTGCAGCTTGGCCGCCCGGCCATAGGCGCTGGCCTTTCGTACCCCTCTCACATGTTCGATGACGTCCACAAACAGCTCTTCCTTCACATGCTTCACTCTGGGCGGTCGCCACGGCTTCTCCCACGGTATCAAAGAGTCGGGAACTTGCTGGGGGGGTCGGGCTGGCTTGGCCAGCGCCGTCTGGGCCGGGGCCGCCGTGGTGGCCTGGGTCAACAGTTGGGACAGAATTCCCTCCTTGTACAGGAGATGCTCGATCTGGCTGGGTTCTGTGAGGCGCGGAATGCCCGTATCGATCATTTCGCTGAGTATGAGCACCATTGGCGCCTTATTTTCTAGTATTAGAGCTGGGGACAATGGCTTTTTGAAGTAGGATTCCAGCACAGTGATGATTTTATGCAGAAGCTCCTCCGCCAGCAACGGCGAGATCTCGGAGCCAAACAGGACAAACAGCAGCAACCGTCCATACTGTCTCGTATGGAGAACCTGGCTCGACGAGATCTCCACCGGGCTCTGCCAGTCGAAGTCCCGGGACCGGATGTTGCACGAAGCTATTTTGCGCTTGACATCGGAGACGTCAGTACCATTTGTGGGAAACAACAGAAGAGGGTTTTTGTCTTCGTAAATAAACACGCCATCTATCATCTAAGAGGCAGTGGGGGGACGGGGATGCACTGGTGTGGTCAACAGCAGCTCCAGTATCAGGGCATGTGTAATCAGAGGCGGCCCTTGTGATCGATGTCTGCCTCAGCGATAAATAACCCCCCCAAAGGCAGGCCCGATATTGGCCTACTAAGAGGACTGGTCACATTACTTAAAAAAATATAAGAAAGTTTCAAACGTGTTTTCAAAGATTTTTATAAATATTAAGCCTTAGATAGGACGTCGAATGCACCTGTGCCTCCGACGATGGGTCGCCCCACAACAATACGGGCCGAGGGCGATTTAAGTGCCTCGTTGTCGCCATTCATCAGGGCCTTGGTCAGGAACTGACACGTGGATTCGAAGCTCATCTTCAAAAACGGAGAGGTGCCGGAGTCGAGGCCCTGGCGGGAGAAGGGCAGGAAGGTGCCCTCCCGAGTCATCATATCGGCGATCAACTCAAGGTGTCGCGGGTTCACGCTGATGGCGTATGTCTGGAACACGTTGGCGATCTCCAGTACAATGGTCCTCCGCGCCGCTTCAACACCATAAGTATGCAACATAGCAGCAACGTCGTTGGAAGTGATGCGATCGACGTCGATAAAGTCATTCTCCTGCCACATGGCCTCGAGGTTGACGCCCTCGGTGACCATCACGCGGCCATCCTTGTGCTGGCTCGGCCGCAAGCATCTTTCGATGTTCTTGGTCTCTCTCACAACGACCTTGCGGCAGAGGTCCTCGATCAGGTTGACCATAAGCAACTTCTTGGAGTCAGCCGGATACTCGAGCTCAAACTCACACCACTCGCCATTGGCATCATCGAAGTTGAACTTGGAAACGGTGCGATGCAAGCCGACCACCGACTTCTGGCGGTCGATCTCTTTAGCCGACATACTGGTGGTGGAGATCCGGAACTCCCCCGCTTCGGACTTGGTGTTGTTGCCCTCGTCCTCATCATACTCAGAGTCGTCGGTCTCGTCGTTGGACTTAGTATCACGGTCACTGTCGGAGGACTCCGATTCCGACTCACCACTGTGCTCGCTTTCTCCAGCACCCTCGCGACCCAACGAGCGAGCATCATTATCATAGGCACTAGGCTCCTCACCATCGTAGGAGCCCACCGCCTGGGACTCCTTCTTGGCCTCGACATCCTCATCGTCCTCACTGCTATCGGAGTCATCGGAGCCGCTGTCATCCCCGAAGTTCTGGCCGGGTTCGGCCGATTCGCCCTCACCATCTCCTGGCGTGGATGTGACCTGGTTACGGCGCTGGGTCACCGCCTGGGCCGGCGTACCCGACTGCACAACCACGCTCTGGTCGATCCTCTTCTGGCGACGGACCTCCTTGGTCACGGCATCCTCCAGCATGGACAAGAACTTGTTGCTGAGAACTGCTTCCACTTCGGCCTGCGACACATCATACTCACTCTCGTACTCCTTCCTGGTAAACAGATTAATGCGAACACTGTATGCTCGGACATAACGGTCAGCCGAATTGAAGCCTGTGCGCTCATTGACCACCACGTTGTCGATCAGTTGACTCATGACAATACGAGTGATCGCCTTGGCAAACACGTCGGCCATGCCGTCAGTCACATTATCGGGAATGGGCAGCACCATCTGCGGGGTCTTGATGTTAGCACTAGCAGTCATGATGATCTCACGCATACGCGGAATACCCAACGTCACATTGGCAGCACCATGGCCGGCGAAGTGGAAGGTGTTGAGAGTCATCTGGGTCGAAGGCTCACCGATACTCTGCGAGGCCACGACACCGACCTGCTCGCCAGGGGCAACAGTGGACTGCTGATACTTCAGCTGCATCAGCGAAATGAATCGTTTGCGCGCCTTCTTGTCCTCCTTGTTGGGGTATAATCTGTTCGCCTCCTTTTCCAGCTTGGCCTGGAAGACGTCGCTGACCGACCCGATATATCGCGCCGGGTTGTAAACAGACACCACGGGGTCATATTTGACACTGTCAGGATGCTTTGTCAAATGCTTGGACGACTTCTTCACGTAGGCCGGCGCTTCGTAGTCATCGAGTTCGCCAATATCGCTCTGGCTGGGCATCAGCTTGTCCTGCAACGCCTGCAAGTTGTCGTTGCAGAAGTCGAACTCCTGTAAGTAGCTCTCCTTCGTCGTGTCGATGGCATCACCACCGTACATGAACTGAACCAGCGTGCCATCAGTGTCTCGCACGGTGTTGTCATACTCGACATGGACCCCCTCCAGCTGTTTTGTGAGACACCGCTGCAGGTATCCACTTCGAGATGTCTTGACGGCAGTATCAATCAGACCCTCCCGGCCGGCCATGCAGTGGAAGTAGTACTCCTGGGGCTTGATGCCGGAGTAGAAGCGACCGGCAATGTAACCGCCTGCTCTCACATGAGTGTCGAACGGTTTGAAGGACGGAAGGGTCTTGCCGCTGACCATCACTGGCACACGTCGACCCTCCAGAGCTTGCTGTCCCAGACCACACATGATCTGCGACACGTTGACGTTGGAGCCCTTGGCACCGGACAGAGCCATGGCCTGCATGCTATTACGCGGGAACTTCTTGGCAGTGCCGGCAGGAATACAGGTGGACACGACCTGGGTGGTGACGCCACTGGCCTTGTTTTGGGTGACCGCGTCCAGGATTCCCAGCTTGTCGTCGTCGCGCAGAATCTCTTCCAGTCGGCGCTTGAACTCCTTGTTGTTGGTCTCTTCGCCCGTGGGCATGTTGGTCACCTCCAAGGCCGCCTGTCGTCCCACATCATTGGCGGCCTGAAGAATGTCCCTTCGCCACTTGTCACCCTCTTCGGTCAGGCGGAGGTCGTCCATACCACAGGTGAGGGCATGATGCATATTGAACTTGGTGAACAGACGGCCCAACACCGAAAGGAGGAGCCCGGCGGTGTCTGCGCCGTAAACCTCGAAAATGGCGTGCACAAGACCGTGGTCGGCTGCACCGTACTGCGACTTGTCGAGAATTCCGATGAGAAGCTGGCCGTCCTTGAAAAGGACCGTATTCTCTTGCGAGTTGGAGGACCAGTACTCGTTTTTGATCTTGTTGGAGCTGGTGAGGTTGAGGCCCGGGCGATCCAGCGGGCACACGTTCATTAGAACCGTGCTGATGATCTGCTTGCCGGTCCACATGGGCTGGGGCTTCAAAATCGCCGGGGGGACAAGCAGAATCTTGTCGCTGGCAAACTTGTGGTTCTCGGGGGTGATCGACCCATATATGAGCTGCTGGTACTGTTCCCGGGTGTAGAAGGAGTCCTTGCTGGTCAGCCAAACGCCGGCGCTGATGTGGTCCTGGATCAAACCACGCAGAGGCTTGCCCGAGGTGGGCGTGAGGTACTGGCTGTTGGTGTTGGCGATGAACATGGCCTCAGCCCGCGCCGCCTCGTTCTGTGGGAAATGCATGTTCATCTCGTCACCGTCGAAGTCGGCGTTGTAGGCACCCGTGTTGGCGTAGTGCAGACGCAGCGTCTTCTCCTTGGGCAGCACCCGCACGGTATGGCCCATCATGGACGCCTTGTGTAGCGTCGGCTGACGGTTCATCAGCACGACGTCCCGGTTCCGGATGTGTCTATAGACCTTTTTGTTGACACCGGCAATGCCCGCTCCCCTTCCTGTGCTGGGGGTCATCAACTGGTTGGCGATGGCGGTGCGCTGCTCCAGGGTCATGTTGGCCAGCGAGATCTGCTGGCCGCTCTCGTTCTGCACCATGGTGGCCCCCGGCCACACATCGGGGCCGTTGATGACGGCCTTGCGCAACTCCTCGAAGTTGTACGCAGTCACCGGCTCCGGGTAGGTCAGTTTCACCGCAAACACGGGAGGCACGCCGATCTCGTTGGTCTCCAGGTTGGGGTCCGGGGAGATGACGGATCGGGCCGCATGGTTGACTCGCTTGCCCATCATGTTCTTACGGAACAGACCCTCTTTCCGCTCCAGCGTCTGCTTGATTCCCGGCAGAGGCAACGAGCCCGCGGCCTGGGTCTGGTTCTTCGTGTTGTCGACCAGGCCGTTGTAGTCGTTTTGCAGCTGGATGAACTGGTTGACCATCTGGGTCAAGGCCAGCTTCCTGTCGGCGTCGGTGGCGGACTTATCCATCTGAAGGGCCAGCAAGGCATCCTTCGCGTCCAGGATCCGGGTCGAGGTCTGCAGGATCTTCTGGAGCAGCTCGGTCATGGGGTTCATGTGTATCTCGTCGCCCAGCTCGCTGGGAAGACGGAACCGGGTCGGGGGAACCGCGATGTAGTTGGCAAAGAACATATCGGCAGAGACATACTTAGTGTTTGGCCTCGAGTTGAACATGACATTGCACAGCGACTGCTCGTTGCGGAAAACATACCGCAGCGTGTTGCACACCTCGATGCTGTTCATGAACCGGTTGCCATGCTGGCTTTTGAGGCGCAACTCCATGGGCGCCAGGGGCTCCTCCACGGCGTCGGCCTGGGCATTGACTCTAGCTTTCTCGTCATTATCGGCCATGAGCACGGGGCGCTCCATTCCCTTGGCCTTGTTGTGTTTGAGCTGCTTGTCGTTGAGGCCGGTCTCGAAGATCTTGGTCAGGCCGTCCTTGCGGAACCGAGGCGAGTACATGCCGCAGTTCTCGCACCGCAGCCGCGACAGCAGGCGCGATTGTAGGTCCTTGATCACCGCCTTGCGCTCTTCATAGATCGTCGGGGTAACAATGCCCCGGGGAGTGGACAGGCCGGACGCAATGGCCTGCTGGATCTTGGCGGTGACGAACTTTTCCCGGGCAGCCTGTGTATCCTGCTTCGCCTTTTCGGCCGCCTTGTTTGCACTGCCGATGTCGTCCTCCGCCTCCTCGGCATCGGCCATGGCCTCGTCTCCCTGGCCATCCACATTGGAAAGGGCGGTGATGTCATCGAGTTGAGAGGCTTCGAGAATGAGGCCGTGCTGCAGTAACCGGAGCTTACACTCGTACAGATGCCTTTGGGTGGCGCCAAGCCGGAAATGCAAGCAGTATAAACATGACGACCTCAACAGGGTGTATATCTGGGAGAAAAACATCGGGTTATACGCCGGCACCGGCAGGTGGATGTGGCCAACGTGGCCCATGCATCGCTTCTCATCGAGGCCACAGGTAGCGCACAGGTTCCGGGAAAACGCCCCGAGGGCCAAATCATACAAGCCGCCCGCTATGGGATGTCCCAAGTTATCGAAAACCTCCGGGCTGAAGATCTGCTTGACGGACAATTGTTTTATTTCCGGGCCAAGCAGGAAATTGAAGTCGACCGACTCAATTTTGGACCCGACAGGTGCTGCGATGTCCATCGTCGACTTCCTTTGTTGGGAGGCTGAAAAATTTGGATATCTTCAAATATGGGTTAAGGGGGGAAGTCTACTGTTGGGTCTAAGATATAGGTGGAATAAAAAAAATTAAGTAAGCATGGCTAATCAGGTGGCTCCCCATGATAGCCTATTCTAGTGCCTAAGGCCTCTTCCATGCCTGGGAATCTACAAACGGGTATGTAAATTATATTGGCAAGAGCCAACGGTTTTGCGACGTTGGAATGTCGCTGTGTATGGCGGAAATCTGTATTAGATGGGACCAGAGGTCCCCTGTTGCAAGCACCCCTTTCTATAATTTTCAATGCGGTCCGCTTACATTGTTGAAAAAAATAATAAATAAGCATGCAAAACTAGGCCAATATCACCAAACCAAGCCGATGCGGGGAAGCAGGATCCAACCCGGTCAGCCCGTAAGAATTGAGCCGGGGCCCCGTACAGATTTAAAGGGTAGCCCGTAACAATTAGAAGGGTACCCACACAAATTGCAAGGGTAAAGCTTGTCGTGGAACCCGCCCAATGGTTAAGCTGGTCACCACGATCCACCGAGAGGGTGGTCGGAGGTTAGGGCATCCTCAAGACTCTGCTGGAGGTGTGCGTGGAAGTATATATATGCACATAACCCCACTGAATTGAGCGCCCAGGGGCAAGGCGCACGTGCATATTAGGTTCGTACAACCAAATCTAGCCAGTCGCTGGGACGGCAGCAAGATGAGATATCTGAGCCCGCAAGCAGCATTATGTGTCGGCCGGCATTTCGCGACGCAGCGAAACATCGCGCCCCGCGCCCCCAGCGCGCTCCCACTGCGCCGCATATTTGATCCCGTCTTCCCATTGCCCCTCAAAGAGTCTTTTTCACAGTGGCTTGAAAGGAAACAAACGGTCAAGGCGGAACAAGCCTTGCTGCAGTGCGTTGGGCTCAGACCTGGCGCCAGCGAGGCGCCCTACAAGGCCAGTTCGATCGACGTTCCTGTGGAGGTTCCGGCCCATACGCTCAAGGGCAGGAAACACAAACCCCTGTTTATGAACGAACTGGAAATCCACAACCCATCGGTGGACGGTACCAAAGATAACCACATTGTGCTGGTTCATGGCTACGGGGCGGCCAAGGGCTACTTCTACCGGAATCTGCGCACCATGGCCGATGTCGGAACGGTCCACGCGCTGGACTGGCTGGGATACGGCTTGAGCACCCGAGCCGACGTCAAACTGCCGCGGTTCAAAAACCTGAAGGACGGCGTGCTGTACGCGGAAGAGTGGTTTGTCACCGCCCTGGAGAGCTGGCGCGCCAAGCGGGGCATCGAAAAGTTCACGCTGGTGGCCCACTCGCTCGGGGCTCCCATTTCTTGTTCGTATGCCAAGAGATACCCTCAACGCGTGGAAAAGATGGTGCTGGTGTCGCCAGCCTCGGTGAATCGGACCCAGTACTCCATCGATGCCAGCGAGCTCTACGATTCCCAGTCAAAGGCCCAGGTGGCCCCGGTAACAGGGCCGCCGCTAGACGTGCCGCCGTGGTTCAAGTGGATGTGGGAGCAGCATTGGAGCCCATTTTCCCTGGTGCGATTCACCGGCCCCTGGGGTCCCAAACTCACCTCGGGCTGGACCTCGCGCCGGTTCCGGACCCTACCCCGTGAGGACCAGAAGGCCCTACAGATGTACAGCTACTCCATTTTCAACGCCAAGGGCTCGGGCGAGTACCTGCTCAATTACTTCCTGGCCGCCGGCAGCGCCAGTCGATGGCCGCTTGTCGAACGCCTGCAGGGCCTCAAGTGCCCCACCCTGTGGCTATATGGTGATAAAGACTGGATGGATGTGGACGCCGGCAAGGAAGCGGTCCGCCGTCTGCGGAGCATGGGCCTCGAGTCCGATCTCCAGATTGTTGAGAACAGCGGGCACCATTTGTATCTCGACAACCTCAGGGTGTTCAACGGCTACCTGAAATCGTTCTTGCTGTCCTCCTGATTGCTGTAGTCGATATTCTACCCTCAGAAAAACACATATAGACTATATAAATTTAACTAGAATAACTGGACTTTATTCTCTATCGTACAGCACCTGTATCCTAAATAAAACCTGCTCGGGACTCCTCGAATGTGTCGCGGCCAATAAGGTTAACCTATGCGTTCTCAAATGCCTTGTCCAGACCCTCCTTGTATGCCTGTGCAATCTTCTTGCGCTGGACCTTCTGCGCACTAGTGACAAAGCCGTTCTGCGGGGTCCACTCCTCGTCAGAGAGGACCACGCCGGCCAGCCACTCTACCGGACGCAAGCCGTTCGACTTGGCGGTGTCCTGCAACGAGCCGAGCACCGACTGAATGACCTTCTTGTGGTGAACAAGACTCTCAGTATACTCCATTCCCAGTGCGGCCGCCAGCTCTTTCAGAGCCGGTTCCATGGGCACCACCACCGCCACAGGCTTGGCGTGCGAGCTGTCGGCAAAGATACAGATGTGGTTAACAAACTTGTTCGACCGGTACAAAGACTCCAACCGCTCGACAGCGATATACTCACCATTAAGAGTCTTGATCAGATTCTTCTTACGGTCAACAATACGCAACTTACCCTCGTGTGTAAGCTCGACAATATCACCGGTCATGAACCAATTGTCCTCGGTGTAAGCATCCTTGGTTTCCTTCTCATTCTTCCAATACCCGGGACTCACCGCTGGGCCCTTCACCCACAGCTCACCCTGATTGTTCTTGGCAAAGTAGCCCGTCTCTGGAACATCCACCATCTTCACAGTGATAGATGGAACAAGCTCACCGGTGGTATCCATATCCAAATGCCCAGGATTAGAAATGGCGCACATGGCATTGGTCTCAGTCAAGCCGTATCCCATAATCAAAGGAGCAATAAGAGTATTGATGAACTCACGGGTGGAGCTTGAGACGCCAGCACCACCGTTCATAACGTATCTGAGACGACCTCCGGTGGCCTCCTTGATGTTCTTGAAGATGAGGGAATCCAACAAGGGGGCCGGCAAATGCCACGACTTCAGCGTGGACTTCAGTTTGTACGCGCTCCAGAACACCTTCTGAACCGCGTACGACGAGGCATTGACCTTAAGATTGATACCCTTCTTGATGGTCTCAAAGACCGCAGGAACGGCAATCAAAATGGTCGGGCGCAGCTCGCGCATATCACCGACACTGTTGCGCATGTTTGCGTCCGAGATAGTCTTGGGAGTGCCGTATCCCAAGGCGGCGCCCCAAACAAAGCAGCAAAGCTCGGCAGTGAACTCAAAGATATGGGCCAATGGCAGAATGGCCAAGAAGATGTCGCCCTGGTGGACATACTTAGTGCTGACGTTTCCAGTGGCGCCAGCAACACCAGCCATAACCGTACTGTGCAACAAGGTCACACCCTTGGGAGGCCCAGTGGAGCCCGATGTGTACATGATGCAGCAAACGTCCTCCGGCTTTGGAGGGTGGAAGTCGACGGGATTCTCCTCACCCAGTTTCAGGAACTCCGAGTAAGAAAATATCTTGATACCGTCATTGAATCCCTCAATCTCCTTCAATTTCGACTCCTGCTCGGCAGAGAGGGGGCCCTCGGAATCACGGTAAACAACAACCTTAATACTGGGCGCATCCTTCAAAACCTGAGCCAGGTTAGTGATATTATCCTTGTCCAGCAGAATGCCATAGGTTTCCGTCTGATTGATAGACTCCCGCAAGCCTTCCGCGCCCAGAGTGTCGTAAGCAGTGACCATCGTGATCGATTGCGAAGTCAAGGCAGTGGCCGTCTCCATCCATTCGCGGCAGGTCTTGGCATAAAGATGGAATCTATGTTTCCCCGGGACGATGCCAGCTTTCACCATGGCAGAACCCAACTTCTTACGGGTTTCCTGGAGCTGGCCAAAAGTCTCCCACTGGTAAGGGCCGAGTTCGAAGTACTGCCAATCTTTCTTGACCTTCTTATCCTCACCATTAATCTTCTTTGTAATTTCCTTGGTCTCCGTGTGCAGCTTGATGAATTTCCGCTGGCCCAGAGCGCGGTCTTTGTAGAACTTCTTGCTTGCATAGTTTACGAGCTCATGGACCGTCTTGATTCCTTCCAAGCCGAATGGAGACTTGATGGGCTCCTTAGGAGCCAAATAGCTTTGGTATAGCGCAGACTCGCCTTCCTTCTGAGGAGGCGCCACTTTCACAGCAAAGGATCCCATTGATGTGTGGTGTGAAGATGTAAAGCTGCTCTGGTCGGTGGGGTGCAGAACCATGTAATGCGATCCCAACGAGAATCAAATAGGGTAACGGCGGTTGGGGAAGGCGGCTTTAAAAGCGCTATTGGGATTTGGCTCGGATGATTTTGGGAGGTGGTACCCGCTATTGCGGGGTTGCACATCGGGTACGTGTGTGCGGAACAAGGTGAGGGTGAGGTGGGGGTGGCCGGCTCCCACCACCCTGACCGCCGCTTTGGACCCGTACAAGTCAGGCACGGCCATGGAAGAGAGTCCTCATTACATCACCACTTACAAAGCGGGGTTCTCAATTACACTTTCGACCACAATCCACACACACACACCCCATAGCAAAATCAGGTCAGCTGGGAGTCAACCTGCGCTCGTCGCCTTGTCATATGTTTAGTTCAACCTTGTTTATTCAGGTGAACTGAGATACAACTTGTTGTTAATAGCGCGTAACCAACACAAGACTACCCTAACATTTCCCACATAAACTATACAATTTCAAACCAGCCTAATAGTATTTAGCTTGTTTGCACCCGGCACTTAGTATATAAATGAGTGTGTTTGGAGGCACTGGTTCGTCGTTTAATCAGCCTCCTCAGCAAACTCCCAGCCTCTTCGGGGCGCAAAGTGGTGCCAACACCGGGTTCGGTTTCGGCAATCAGCAGAGCGGTGCCCAGAACACCGGCTTTGGGTTGGGCGCGAAACCGGCGGCCTCAACGCCGGCTGGTGGCGGTTTGTTTGGTGGAAACACGGGGCAGCCAAGCTCTGGGCTGTTTGGTCAGACAAACACCAACACCTCCGGCACGGGTTCGGGAGGCTTGTTCGGTAGCAACAACACCAACAAGCCCAGCACGCCCGCCGGCGGTGGCTTGTTTGGGGCTTCCAACAATACCAGCGGCGGTCTCTTTGGTAATCCCAACACCAATGCTTCCGCAGGCTTTGGCTCAACCACTGGTGGTGGCACTAACCTTGGCTCTTCTACCTCCGGCTCCACAGGTTTGTTTGGTAGCTCCACGAACACCGGTACCAACACTAATACGGGAGGAGGACTTTTCGGTCAAAGCGTGAACCAGTCCCAACCTCAAAAAAGTTTGTTTGGAAACACCGGGAGCGCCGCTGGCCAGTCCACCCTGGGCTCAGCTTTCAACACCAATAACACGGGTGGGACCTCGGGTGGATTGTTTGGAAACACAGGCACAAACTCCAACACCGGAGGGGGGCTTTTCGGCTCGTCGAGTGCCGGCAACACTCTGGGAAGTGGATCCAATGCCCCCAGTGGAGGTGGCGGACTCTTTGGATCAAGCCTCCAGAATCCTCCTAAAACAAATCTGTTTGGGAATAGCAGCGCAAACACAGCCCCCGCCGGCGGCTCCTTGTTTGGCGCTGCCCAGCCTCAACAGAATGCTGCGGCCCCTGCTGCTCCTCCGCAACCGTCTTTGGTGGCCTCGGTTGATCAGGCCTCCTACATTTTGAAGGGAGTTGCGCCTGCCCAGAAGCTCTACTCCTCTCTGTCCGTGCCCGTTGCCAAGAGATCGGCGCAAGAGTCGGATATTTACAACTATGAGCCCAAGCAACCGGTGACTCGTAATCGAACCGCCATGGTTCGGGGCAACCAGGGCGCGCACGCTAGATCGAGTTTCAAATCAGGGACTCCCAAAGATCTCTCTGTCTCCCTGTCTGGGCCGTTCAATCATAACTCTGGTCGATTGGTGTCCAGTGCCCCCAATTCCACCTCCCACAATGAACCAAGAAAGTGGATCAACTCGTACGAAAACTTCATTGCCGAGCGTCCGACCACCTTGGTCATCGATCGCAAGGCGCAACTCCAGCCTACCAAACTGCTGCTGAGCTCGAAATCCGCGGACTTGGCTCCGCCGGTCTCCACCGCTCCGCCCACGTCCCTGACGAACAATCCCATTGATGGTGCAGGGTCTGATGCGGTGGCAAGCATCGAACAGCAGGTGGCGGATCCCGACGTTAGCTTGTTCCATCGCCAGGCCAACAACATGACTTTGGTTCAGGTCAATCCGAGGGCCATTGAGGAGGGCTACTATGTATACCCACGCCTGGAAGTGCTGGCCTCCATGTCTAAGAGCCAGTTGGCTTCGGTTAAGAATTTGGTCATTGGCCGCGAAAATTACGGACAGATCGAGTATCCTGGTGCGGTTGATTTGTCTCACTTGAACAATCTCGGTGACATTCTGGGCAAGCTGGTCATTTTTGAAGCGGGGATCGTGTGTGTCTACCCCGAGGAGGGCCGCAAAGCACCTCGTGGGCGGGAGCTCAACATGCCAGCCACAATCTCCATCGAGAACGCGTGGCCGAAGGATGCAGAGACACATGCCGTCATTACCAACATGGAGGATAAGAGGATGGCGAAGCACATCCTTCGGCTGCGCAAGTTATGCGAAGAACGTGGCGGCGAATTTGTTACTTTCACAAAGGGCGTTTGGGTGTTCAAGGTCCCCCATTTTTCCACTTGGGGTCTTCCCGTCGAAGATATGGTGGTTGATAATGATGATTACGAAGAGATTCAACCTGACACTGAGGAACCAGCCGTGATTGTAGACTCTCTCGTCCCCCAGATGGCGTCTTCTCCGATTTTGGCCCCCCTCAACGATACCCCCGAAGGTACCAATGATAACGACGTGGAATTAGACCTCGGTGAGCAACCGCAATCTTGGTTGGAACAGCTAAACCATGCTTCGAAAGGGGTGTTATTGGCGAAAGCGCAGTCCTTGGAGGCGGCCTCCAAGTCGACCGACAAATTGAATCTTGGCAGTATTCTAATGCCCGCAGTGGACAACAAGCAGGCATCTTCCCATAAGCGACGCACAGCTTCAGGCGGCAAAGCTGGTCCGACTTCATCATTGGACACCAAAATGGCTGCATCTATTCTTCAGCAATTAAGAAAGTCTTTGAAGAAACAGACGCGTGTGGGAAATGATTTGCCACTGCTCAACAGTGGAGTCGATTTCAACAACCTACTCACAGTGTACCCGCTGAGAAAGTCCCTTTGGCAACTCCTGGCGATTCTGTACGAGATGCCCTGGAGCGACAACACTGAAAAACTGTCGTCGTGGTTTGACAGAAAAGTTCAACAATTGGATATACAACTCGATGACGATGCTGTGGAAGCGACGTGGCAACTGTTGAGCAAACACGAAATCATCGAGGCTTATTACAAAGCGTCTAAATCCAATAATCCTCATTTGGCCTTGTTGGTTTCGATGCTTGCGTCCAAAGACACCCAAAACATAGCTAATTTGAATGCCCAACAGCAGCTCAGTGATTGGAAATCCACAGGGTTCTCCCATAGTATACCGCTTCCTATCCGGCGGATTTGGGAACTCATTGCCGGAAAGCTACCTAGCGGAACTGGCCTCACCTGGGAGCAGTGGCTCGGCATCCAAATGTGGTATCTGAATGCGCCCTCCATCCAGTCTGGTGTTGCGGCCTTGCCCAGCTCTTTATCTGGGGCGAAAGACCCCGAGCTGGCGTTCTTGCAGGCATTCTCGGGCACCAAACAACTACGTACGGCCCTCGGCGAGCTGGATCTGTTGGAATCATTTTTGTGTTTGCAAGCCCTGTATCAGGCAGTTCCCCACGTCGTCAAAGCAGACATCCGATGCTATGATAACGTGTGTCTGAAGCTGTCCGAGGTTCTGCATCATGATCACGACTATGTCAGTTCAATATTCGTGGCCCTGCATGTCAGTGATCCCAAGATGGCGCTGAATGCGGTGCGTAAAATCCTTTGCGAGATGCCGGCCTCAACTAACTTGCCCGCCGA
Source organism: Starmerella floris (assembly GCA_030555655.1). Lineage (NCBI taxonomy): Eukaryota > Fungi > Ascomycota > Dipodascomycetes > Dipodascales > Trichomonascaceae > Starmerella > Starmerella floris. The sequence continues at coordinate 88,492 of JANIWM010000010.1, forward strand.
GTTTGATGTCCAGGACTCAATTATTCACGAGGCCAGAGCATTCCAAGAAGCCAGGTTGGGTGAGTTCCGTAGCCAGTGCGAGCACCTTGTTCAGGCCGGGCTCTATGATGAAGCGCACAAGGTTCTCCTTGCGGAAGTTGCGGCGGAAGCCGTCCTCTCTAATCAGATGCAGGACATCCGAGAATTACTCACCGCTTTGGAAGAGCACAAGTCTCAGATTTCCAAGTGGGAATTGGGCGGCGGTGTATATCTGACGTATGCCAAGGTTCTGGCTGATGGTCCTGACAATTATTCAGTCATGTCTTTGTGTAATGCTTGTCGATACATCGAGACCCCGACTCTCGAAAGCAGGGAGGCCGTTTCCCGTATCGCCGAATGGGTTGCAAGCACCCCGTTTGCCCAGCGGAACATTAAGCCAGATATGATTCTCGGTATGAAGTTTGCCCCCAGCCAGGCCCGGGTAGCCTCGCTTCAACAAGCAGCTCGCCTGTTATTTTGAATAGTAACATCTTCTTGTAGACTTAAAATCACCAACAATTGTAATGAATAGCTTATCAACATGTATTACATGCAGATGCAGTGGTGACGCAGGATTCCCCAGAGAAGAAAAGGCTGAGATGTGAAGCACCGTAGAGCTATGTGGAATTTCTGGTGTATGATTTACATTGAGCACATCTTGCATGGGCACGCCTTGTACTGTATAACAACACAAACTCTGCTATATAACACATCGTGTAACAGATCATCTACTCTAACGCATCTTGTATTGTAACCTATCCTCCGCTCTTACATACATATCTTGCATTGTAACACGCCCTCTGCTCTTGCACATCTTGTACTGCAAGGTATTTTGTAATGGAACATTGTGGTACTAATATATGGGAGATAAGTGCATCAACACTGCGTGGACTACTGTATTGCCAGCATTGTGCCAACCAGGACGTCCTATGCATATGAGATTACGCGATAAAAAGCCACAAATGACATCAATTTTATAATTAATGGTGGTGATATATGAATGATTACTTATGTGCGAACCGCTGACTTTTTAGAGAAGTTTACTGGTCAGGCATAGCGGCGTCACCGTTCTCACCCTTCTCAGCCTCGGCCTTGGCCTGGGCCGCCTCGCGAGCAGCCTTGTCAGCTTGGAGCTTCTCGGCCATCTTCTGCTGCTGCTCGGCCTCCTGCTTGGCGAGCTTGGCCTGGCGCTCCTCCTCGAGCTTGCTGGTCTGGCGACCCTTGATCAGGTTACCAATGCTGGACAACTCCTCGTACTTGGCGACGTACTGGCCCTTGGTGGCGTCCTCGCCATCGCCGTAGAGCCACTCCTCGGCAGCATCGGCCAGCTCGAGCAGGCGGGACTTCTCGTCGGGCTGGGCGAACTCGGCCAGAGGGCCGTCCAGCTTGTCGCGGATGTCGTAGATGTACTCCTCGAGGGCGTTCTTGCGGTCCTCGGTGTCGGCGACCAGCTTGTCCTCGGCGGCCATCTGGGACTCCTTCTCGAAGAGGCTGTCGCGCTGCTCCACGGTCAGCTGGACGGGCTCGTGCACAACCGTCAGGTCGGCGCTCTTGACCCACTTCTTGACGGTCTTGGTCTGGGGCTCCTCACCCTCGGCGCCCTCGACGGTCTCCTCGACCTCGGCCTCCACCGAGGTGTAAGCAGACTCGACAACGTACAGACCGGAGGGGTCCTGGCGCAGCTTCAGCTTCACGGCCACGGCCTCACCGTTGTCGGCGGGCTTCACCCCCTTGATGTGCCAGACACCAATCTTGGGAGAGATGCCCTTGTCCAGAGCACTGGGGTCGGTGTACTCGGCGGCAATGTCGAAGTCGGCCGATCGGAACAGGGTGACGACCTTGGTGCTGGGGAAGGGAGAGCCCTTGGGGAAGACCTCGAGGTGGTCGGTGTCCTCGTCGCCGTGCTTGTCCCACTTGAAGGTCACGGAGTGGTTGTTGACGTCCTCGAACTTGAAGGGGCGCACGCGCACGGTGGGGGAGTGCATGGCGCACACGAAGGTGGCGCCACGGGCGCAGGCCTCATCCTGGTTCATGGTGTAGGACAGGGAGCGGCCCTCGAAGGCCTGGCTGATCTTCTCCTTGATGGAGGGGACACGGGTGCAGCCGCCGATGATCTCGATGGCGTCCAGGTCAGCGATCTTGACGCCGGCGCGGGCAAGCGCCCGCTCGATGGGGCCCGGAATTTTGTCCAAGGCGGGCTTCAAGTACTCCTCCAGCTCCTCACGAAGCATCGATGCAGACACGTCGATGTCCTCCATAAGGGACTCGACGTTGAACATGGCGGTGGTGTTGGCGCTGAGAATCTTCTTGAGCTTCTCGCTCTGCTGCAGCACACGGCCCCACGCCTTGGGGTTCTTGGTCACGTCGATCTTATACTTGTCCTGGAAAATCTTGGCGAAGTGCTTGGAAATGGCCAGGTCGATGTCGCGTCCGCCAAAGTCCTTGTCGGTCTCGGTGGCCAGCACGCATCCCTCGCCCTTCTTCAGGTTGACGATGGACACGGTGTAGTCCGAGTAGCCGATGTCCACCACGGCAATCGTCTTGAACGAGTCCTCGGGCAGGTCGGTGCGGAAGACACCGTGGCCCACCACGGCAGCGCTGACGTCGTTGATGATGCGGACCGGGTTGAGACCAGCAATTACGGCAGCATCGGCAACAGCACGGCGCTGGGCGTCCACGAAGTAGGCGGGGACGGCAATGACAACATCATTGATGTTGCCCTTGGTGTCAGCGAGCAAAGTCGACTTCAGCTTGTTGAAGAACATGGCAGAAAGCTGGGTGAAGGTGAACTCGGCGGGCTCGTTGAGGTACCGCACCTTCACACCAGCGCTGTTGTTAACGGGGACAATCTGGGCGCCATTGTACTGGCTCTCCACGGCGAGGGCGGGGTCATCACCGCTGCGGCCGATGAGGCGCTTCAAAGAGCTCACCGTGTTCTTGATATTGGAAGTCTCCTGGGACTTGGCGGCCTCGCCCAAGAAACGGCTGCGAGAGCCGAACGCCACAAGCGACGGCGTAGCACGGTTAGACACCTCGTTGACAACAACGTCAATACCGCGGTTGCGGGCAACACCCAACACGGTCTTGCCCGTACCGAAATCAATACCAACAGGAACACTAACACTCATTATTTGGTAGCTTCAGTTTGATTTTGGTTGAAATTTTTCTGTTGATATATGTAGGTTTGCAGGAAAAACCCTGCTAGGCGGTAGGCCGCCCCACGTGATGTCGGCCGGCCTGCGAACATTCTCGAGTGTTCCAAGGCCTTCCCAACCAGAGCCATGGCGGTGTCAAGATTATTGGTGTTGAGCCTATGAAATTAAATGCACGGGGATTCTTCTGGATACAGCGGGCTGAAAATATCCGCCACTCAGTGAGATCTGGGGACATCTTTCGTGGACAGGCGTGGTGTTTACTTTTTCATGCATATCATTCGCGGTAAGTCACACCACCTCACATCATCGCTCTGGTTCGTACCACCCACCGGACGGATCCCCAAGCGCCTTTCGTTGCCTATAACTAAAATAGCATAGACGTAGATTGACCATGGTTGTGAACATCAAGATGTATGGCGCCGATTGGTGTGGCGATACCGTGCGTGCCAAGAGAGTTCTCCAGCAACACGACGTTTCCTATGATTTCATTGACCTCGTCGCCCACCCAGAGGAGAAGAAGACGGCTGAGGACATCAGCGGTCGACCTAAGATCCCGGTGCTGCTGTTCCCTGACGGAAGCTTCCTGTCCGAGCCCTCCAATCAGGAGATTGAGGAGAAACTCCAGTAAACACGATCTATACCTGGCATAATTAATGTGTATTCGTTTGTTTTATTCATCGTGTATGTACATGCTTATTTTATTAACCAACAATTCCGCGTTGTCACGAGCAGTGTTGTCCCCAAATCAGTTTGAGGGTCTTAACAGCTGGTTCTTGCGCTTGCTCAGAGCTACGGAAGCTCTCACGTTGAAACCGCCCTCCAGCAAGCCCTGGATTTCTTCCAGACTGAGTCCTGCCGTCTCGGGATAGAAAAAGATACACAAGATCCATCCTACGAAACAGACGGCGGCGTAAAATGCAAAAGTACCGGTTGGTGTGATATTGTCCAACATTGTCAAGAATGTGGCCGAAATAATCAGCGAGCCACTCCAGTTCATGGCCGTGGAGAATGAAGTACCAATTCCGCGGACTTGCATGGGAAGCATCTCCGACTGCTGCCAGGGAATGTTACCAATTCCCGAGGCGTAGGACATAGCGTACACAAAAATGAACACAATAATAATGATCGACCATTTATTAGATGTACTGGTCGAGATACCTCCATTGGGGCTATAGCCGATAAAGTGGAACGCAATAGAGCACATCACCAGTCCCACGACCATTCCCCACATGGTTCCGACCAGCAGCACACGACGGCCGATCCGATCAATTACCAAGAATGCTACACCAGTGAACACGAAGTTAGTGGCGGCAATGATAATCGAAACAGCGGTGGGGTTCGCAAATCCCACGCTCTCGAACATGGTTCCCGAATAATACAGCAAGGAGTTCCAACCACTGAACTGTTGCAAGGCCTGTAAGGTGACAATAATCGCCAATCCTCGGCGATTTGCAGGGCGCACGAAAAGCTCGCGGAGATTATGCTCGAAAGAAATGAACGCCGATCGGATCTTTTTGGAATACGGAACATCGTCGCTGCTCGTAAGTGCTCTGACCGGAACGTCCGAGGTGATCTCGGCAACCTTGGCCGAGACTTGTTCGTCGGAAGCATTGAGATAGATCTTTTTGAGGACTCGCTGGGCCTCCTCCACGCGTCCTCTTGAAATGAGGTATCGGGGGGATTCCGGCATGAACACAAACACGCACATCTGTGTTACCGAGGGAATGAGCGACAATCCCACCAGAATACGCCAACCGTTGTTGACGTGGGTGACACCGTAGCCAATGGCATATGCCACCAGTTGTCCAAAGGTCAAGAACAGCACATTCATCACCACCAACCGGCCTCTGAATTTGGTCGGGGCCATCTCGCTCAGGTACATGGGAGCCACCAAACTGGCAAAGCCCACACCAAAGCCCATGATGAATCTGCCGGTGATCATTGTCCACAGCGCATGGGCACCGGTCTGTAAACCAGCACCAACAATGAACATCACGTTGGCAAAGGTTATCACCCATTTTCGACCAAACGCATCGGCCAAACTGCCACCCACCAGCGAGCTGATTAGTGCGCCCAGAGAAGTGGCAGAAGTAATCAATTCCTTGTTTCCGGAGTCAAGTTTTGTATGCAGATCAGACTCCTTCATGATGACCAGGGCACCGGAAATGTAGCCCGTGTCGTATCCAAACATGAACCCACAGAATGACGTCAGGCCTGCGACCAAGAAAATCAAGTACGACGGCGGCAGCGCGTCAATTGAGTTGTTGATTGCGGTGGCCTCAGCGGCACTTTGGCTATCACTGAAGTCATAATTGTTGTCGAAATTGGCGGTGGAGCTGCTCCCATAGATGGAGTCCCAATTTAGGCCCATAGGATTGGACTTTACTGAGCTCTCGTAGCTTTTACTGTTGGATTTGGGCAAATGCTCGCCGCTCGTAGAGTTTTGTCGGGAGAGACCGATTCTTCTTAGGCCCTGCCCCAGAGACTTCAGTTTAACGTTTCCTCCGCTGGACTTTGGCGGTCCTTCCACTTGCGACATGAAATTATTTTAGACGCCAAATGAAGGGCACTCAATACTTTTTGATCGCCCTGCAGAGAAAGTCACGACGGCCTTTTTATCAGTAACAAGTGTCCTGAAAATGGGCCTCGCGATCAGTTAGGGCGAGGAGTCCGCATAGCTTGTGGAAAGGAATCCGCTTCTATCATCGCGGGGCATGGGTTATCGCCCATCTTCATCCAAGCCCATGCTGTGTTCCCCACTACTGGGGCAGCTGACCAGAAGTCAGGCAGTCGGAGCGGTAATGGTGATCCCCAACCAATATTTAGATCATCATTTTTCCGTCAAGAAGTAAAAGCAGTTGGTTCTGGTTCCGAGAAGAAGCTTCGCGCCTACCCCATATTCGCGCAAACCCCATGTTCTTGTGATTTATCTTAGCGATAGAAGATCATGTGCAGCTGTCCCTTGATACGCTCGTAATGGGGGGCATTTCCTTGGTCTGGAATTAGGCTGACTTGACGAAATATCGGAGTGTATGGTACACACCCACCTATACACATCGAAAGAAAATTTGGACAAGAATTTCTGGGCAGATAAATATGGTGCTGAATTTTTTGCACTTCAAGAACTAGCGTGGACCGGGACATCTAGACAAAAAAACTGATCATAGAATGGAAAAAAAACAATATATTTATGTAAACCGGAGCAGGAATGATATGAACAGGAACAAGCAATGTACATGAAAAATATACGTGAGTACGCGCAATTTACATGAGTACAAGGGATGTGCATCAGAACAAGGGATTATTTATAAATAGTTTGGACTTTGCGAAATGACTGCGTTATCACTAGCGCTGCCTTGTTTGGAGAGCCCGGCCTTATCTCTGATGCTTGAAGGTCACCATGATGATGTTAGGGGAGGCAACGATTCACCTGGTAGCAGACACTCGGGCAGAACATGCAGCAGTAGGGACCCAAATGAGCGGCGAATGTGCGCAAAGCAAATGGTCGGGCATCTGCGACGTTCAACAATGGATGGGCCTCGAGGCATTCCACAACCTCACAGAAATCCGGATCCTGGTTGTGGGTGCCGGCGGTCTCGGTTGCGAGATTCTGAAGAACCTTGCCGTGTGCGGCTTTGAGCATCTGGATATAATTGACATGGATGTCATTGAATTAACGAATTTGAACCGACAATTTCTCTTCCGCGAGCACGATATCGGCAAATATAAGGCCGACATTGCCGCTGAGAAGGTCACCGAGATGACGGGCACGCCAGTGCGCAGCCACGTTTCCACAGTACAAGATATGCCGGACAGCTTCTACGAGCAGTTCCATATAGTGATCAGCGGACTCGATAATGTCGAGGCGCGCCGGTGGATCAACGCCAAACTGGTTCAGCTCTGTTTATCGGACCTTTCCCCTCGCGGGCTCCGACCACTGATCGATGGTGGATCGGAAGGGTTCCGCGGTCAGTGCCGGGTCATATTGCCCGGACTGACCCCCTGCTACGAGTGCACGTTGAGTCTGCTGCTCCCCGAGACGGCCACGAACTACGCCTTGTGCACAATTGCTTCGGTCCCCCGGTTGCCCGAACATTGCATCCAGTGGGCCTCCATGGTGAAATGGCCGAGGCAGTTCGGTGACCGAGTGCCGGACTTTGAGAGCACCGAGGACATGGTGTGGCTTTTTGAAGCTGCGCGCGAGCGAGCTGCTCTATTTAATATTGAAGGCGTTACTATTGAGCTAGTGTACGGGGTGCTGAAACGGATCATCCCGGCCGTGGCCTCGACAAATGCGATCATTGCCGCGTCGTGCTCGCTTGAGGCGCTCAAGCTAGCATCGGGCAAGCTTGGGCCCATCGACAACTACTTCATGTATGCGGGTGATTCAGGGGTGTTCAGCTCCATTGTTCGATTCCAGAAACGCGAGGATTGTCCTGTGTGCGGGACTCAATTGATTAATATAACCGTGGATGCACACCGCCAGCTTCAGGATGTGTTGACGGATGCCATGAAAATGCTTCATCCCGGGGTGGATCTCGAGCAAGTCGGGTTGCCGTCAGTGACCATGGCCACTGGTGCCGCTCTGTATATGTCGAATCCTCCCACGTTACGAGAGCAAACCAAAGAAAACCTCATTAAACCCATAAACCAGTTACTTCCGGAGGGCCACGGGAAGCTTGCACTGACTCACTCAAAGATCACCTCGCCCATCCACCTTTCAGTCGCGATAAAATAAGACAAATAGTGTAGCACGTATCAGTGGGCGTCGTTGCCTGATTTATCGTCCACCAGATCATCTCCGGTAATCACAGAGTTTGAGGCCACCACCAATTGCCTGCCGTCGCTGGAGCTTTCGTAGAAAGCCTTTTTGATGGCAGCAACCTCGGCGTAGGTGACACCGCCCACAAGTACCACCATCACGATCTGTTTGTTATTCGTGTTGGGAGAGTTTCTCATCAAAGTTCGGCGGAGTTTGGCCTCCTTGCCAGACGCTTCATCCTTGGAGCCAAAGGGTTCGTCGGTGACTTCCGGCTCAAGTAATGTTTTTGACAGGCTTCCTCGAGCTAAGCGGACAAGGCGAGCCGACAGTGGCACGTAACCGGAGTATGGTTTAGATTCATCCCCCTTAGAAGGATACAGTTTGTAAGCCTTGTTGATGGTGTACCAGGGGTAGGTCTGAGAGGCAGGGATTTCGGAAAGACTCGCAGGATCCTTTTTCGAGCTTACTGAGCGATTAGTTGCCGCTGGGTCCGACCCGGACGAGCTATGGCTCGTACTATCGGCGGAGAATCTTGAAAATGGGGTGAACGATGTGGTGGACAAGAGAAACGACGAGCTCTTGGACGGGAAGATCAAGCCCCGGCTCTGCAAATAGTGATATTTGTTTAAGGCTTGATACCCATAAGTCTTCAAAATGTCGCCGTAGAAAAGCGCCTGAAGGACGTTTTCTCGGATCCCGTCCCGCACCAAACACAGCAAACATAGCAATCGCAACACCAGATTCAGGCTAGCTCCACGATAAATTAGGTCCTGGGTGCGCGCTACCGCTTGAGCATTGCTGAGCTGGTTGTCAAGAATCTGCATCTGGAGGTCGAATGCATCTCGCCTCGTGCCTGTCTCGAGCTCTCTCATCACTACCGATGCCAGTTCGGTGTGGGTGTCCACCAGCTTCTGGGTCGCCTGCAATGACCCAAGCTTGTTCACTACTTTTCTAATCTCGGCAATCGATGTATCCTGGCGGGAGATGTCATTACCGAGGCGATACTCCTCCTGGAGTTGTTTGGCACTAACGTGCAGATATTCACATGCCTCGGCAAAACCGCCTTGCGATAACGATTTAAGCAGAGGGTCTCCTTTTAGAGAGGCTTTTATGCCTTTTTTAGTAACTCCACTGGACGTGAGGCCGATGGTCTCTGATAACACCCCCTGATATGTCGTTTGACACAGAAGCGGGCTCACCAAGTCCAGATCTCGATCAATGATAATGACCTGTTCTACTGAAGAGCCAAAGAAAGTGGAGCTGGCATATCCAAAATGGTAGTCTGCATATTGTGCTCTATTTTCAAGGGTCTCCAGCTTGGATTCGTCCAGTTCGAGGTTCTCACTCGCTCGGACAGCTTGTTCTTTTACAAAACTTTCCGCACGTTTTTGTTTTAGCAGAGAGGCAACGTATCGTGAGGTCGGTCCAATGGCTGTGACGCGACCAAATGCCCCGGTGTCTCTTCTTTGAAGCCAGTCCAAAGCCCATACCAGCGGCCAAATGCCTTTGCTCGGGTCATTTTTGGACTTCGCGTCGTAGAGCTGCAATAGGTCTGGCTCAATGGCATCGGCCACGAAGCCCAGCGGCCAGGAATGAAGCGCAATATCACCAAGAACGCCATACTTTGTGAATAGAAGAGAAACTGACAGCTCGATTTCAGGAGTCACGATAACGTTTAGTGAACTTAGGGAATTGGCCAGAGCACACTGAGCTATTAGCATCAATGAGGTCGGATCAGGGCGGGTCAAGAATACCAGTGCATTGCTGGCATGCTTCGTCTTGGCCGAAGTCTCGGTGAGCGGTATGAGGGCGGTGACACCGTGATTTGTTAGGGTGCTGTACGGCGCCAGAGCACTCACCATCGGGATCAGCGCCGCCTCGATGATGAGCATGAATTCGGAGGCTGGCACATTGTCTAGCAGCGCTATCAGTGACTCCACCGGATTAGCCACATCCATGCTGGTTGATAGATATGGATGTGCCCACGGTAGTGCCAGGTGCCTAGGTGACAGGCAGGTGTGGGCGGGTGTGCCCTTACATCTGGAATCTGTGGAGGTCCATAACATCAAGGAGGGCGGGAAAACGCTACAACACGAGAAGGGGCACAGGCCAAAGCATCTTCACCGGCATTGCAAGAAAACACTGGCCATGAGGGGCATTCCCAAGCACGGTGTGCAAACAAAATAACGTAAGTTTTAGCTGTATATTTAGATCTATGAACGCTCTCACCAGAAGCCCTGGGCGACCGCCATCCAGCCAGTTCATAACAACGGCCAGGAGCCCTGGGCAAGAAACTATTTTCTAATAGAGATAGCAATCTGCAACGGAAACACTAATCTGCATCACTACAGAACTTAGATCATTTGAACATTCGCCATTTTTACCTCCGGTCGGGAAGGTTGAGTATTGGTTTTAGAGACCCATTAATCTACAAGCAGCAGCCTCGACAGCCTTTGGTCATGAGTTGGTTGGACCTACCGTCCATTTATTCGTCGGCCTCAGCCTTCTTGGCCGCCATATTGAGGTACCAAGCGTCGCGCTTGTTGGCATTTGAGACGTGGTAGCCGTACCACCAGGCATATGCGACGGGGATGCCGATGACGAAGCCGGTCACGATATCGCGAGTGATCTTCTTGCCCAGAGCACCAGAAACACGCGTAGCAGCAGTGTTAGAGACCATTTTCCTCTCCTAGATTTAATAAAGTGATGATGATTGTGAACTGGACTAGACCTAGGAAAGGGTTTGTCTAATCACAGCTACAGTAATAGGCTGACCAATCGTTGCTTGGCTGACACGACTCTGGTGACTACCATCATGACACATGGTACCGTTACAAATGGCTAATACCTGACATTTCCATACATCATCACGTCTTTGCCAAACAATTCCCAAATTATGTTTGCTCGTGCTGCTCTTCGCGCCACTCGTGCTCAGCCCTCGCGCCAGTTTAGTACATCTGTTGCTCGTCGTAGTGGCCACCACGACGGTCCTTACTCGAATCTGCCGTTCCAGGTTCACAACCGCAAGTATATCCCGTACGGCGTTCTGCACTGGGGCTTCTTTGGCCTTGGCATGTTGACCCCGGTTGGCATTGTTGTCTACTACCTCAAGAAGACCGGTAACATCTAAACCACGGTCAGCTTATTCTGGAGGTAAACGTCTAAATGATCTAATATTATAAAGCTTTTTATTAACTTTACATTTTCGGTTTTCTAGCCACGGGCGCAGTAAAAATGAGCACCTCGAATTGGCCTTGGGTTAAAATGCTGGCACGCACAAATGTATAGATGAGATTCATGTCTTTTAACAAGAAAAGGAGTCGAGGGGTGAGGACCAGGATCAGAACCACTCGAACTCCGGGGCGCGCTATACATTGGTGGGTGATGATATCGGTAAAATGGTAGCCAAACCATTCGGGTATCTCCATTGAATCAATCACCGCCATCATCAGCTGGTCGCCGGTGATGATGTCACTGCGGTAGAAGGTATCCACGACATAAGTCGAGGTCAATGGCTTTGAATACAAGTCCAGGACATATTGTGTTTGTGCATCGGCTTCGTTTTCATCCACCAAGGTCACACCAGGTCCAATGATCATCCTGGGATGACTTGGTTGGATGATGCCTTAAAATGATGGGTGCGACCACTCGGCGGGCTCCCACAGGGCCCTGTGCATTTTGGTTTTGGGTACGAGGCGGGGTCCAAGCTGCCATGTTTTTGACCCTAGCCGGTCGGGCCAGTGGGGACCACCAACCGCCATTGGTAGTCGTCTCAACATCATTAAGGGGTGAGGGGAACGAACCCACAATCGTTCCCCGTAACTTCACGTTATATGGCATCTGGGGAGTACAACCATGGGTGGGATGTGTCACCACTCCCATCTGGCCTTACATAAATCCAGCCTTAAGTGTGACTGAATTTTTCAGCGACCCGACGACCCTTATATACTGACGTGCATACCTTCATAAACCCGATCACTCCAAAAGCCACCATAAATCGTCCCCCCCAGGCAACCGTGATTTTGTGACCATGGTGCTTTCGAAGAACCTGCAGCATCTGCTGAGCGATGAAGCCAAGTCGCGGAAGGACTCTCCGCTCAAGTCCGCGATCAAGTACCGCTTCACCCCTGGTATGCGTAGCCTGGGAGGCGGACTCCCCATTCCCGAGCTGTTCCCCTTTGACAACATCCATGTGGAGTCGCCGGCCGCGCCGTTCAACCAGGGCGTTGAGCTGAAGGACTTCAGCGTCGCCGACGTCATGGACATCCACATCAACCGGGCCATTGACCAGGGTCCTCAGCAGGACGTGGAGCTGGCCACCTCTCTGCAGTACGGCAACAGTCTCGGCGAGGCGCGCCTGCGGGACTTCATCAAGGAGCACACCAACCTGGTGCACAAGATCCCCTACGAGGACTGGGACATCCAGATCAGCATTGGCAACACCTTCACCTGGGACGCTACGCTGCGTACCTTCACCAACCGTGGGGACCCCATTCTCGTGGAGGAGTTCGCCTTCTCCTCGGCTCTGGAGTGTGCTTCGGCCAACGGCTGCAAGGCGGTGGGTGTGCGCATGGACCTGGAGGGCATCATTCCCGAGGTACTGGAGACCCAGATGGCCAACTGGGTCGGACCTCGTCCCAAGCTGCTGTACACGGTGCCCACGGGCCAGAACCCCACCGGTTCCTCGCTGAGTGCGGAGCGCCGCAAGCGGGTCTACGAAATCGCCCAGAAGTACGACTTCCTCATCGTGGAGGACGAGCCCTACTACTACCTGCAGTTCCCCCAGTACGCCCACCCGGCTAAGGGTGAGCAGCATTCGTCCGGCGAGGAGCCCAACAACGAGGCCCTGCTCAAGTCATTTGTGCCGTCGTTCCTCAACTTCGACGTTGATGGCCGGGTGATCCGCTTGGACAGTTTCTCCAAGGTCATTGCCCCCGGCACCCGTCTGTCGTGGATCGTGGCCCAGGAGCGGTTTGTGGAGCGGTACCTGCGGCTCCACGAGTGCACGGCCCAGAACGCCAGTGGTCTCAGCACCTCCATTGTCTACGGCCTGCTGCGCCGGTGGGGCCAGCAGGGGTATCTGCAGTGGCTGAACAAGCTCAAGGGTGACTATGCCCACTCTCGCGACATTGCCTGCGATGCTATCTACGAGAATTTCCCCAAGGGCCGCTACGAGTTCGAGCCCCCCGTCGCCGGTATGTTCTACTGGTTCAAAATAGACGCGCGACGTTACAAGGAGTTCAAGAACGTGGGCGGTGACATCGTGGAGTGCGAGAAGTCCCTGTTCAAAAAGTTCGTCGACCACAAGGTGCTGCTGGTCCCCGGCCACTGGTTCGTGTCCAAGGCCAACACCAATCCCCCCCAGCCCGAGGCACCCAAGACCGACAATGAGAAATACGCCATGTACTTCCGCGGCACGTTCGCCGGCGTGGACCACTCTACGCTCAAGTCTGCGCTGACCGACGTCGGCAAGATCTTGCACGAGGAACTGGCGGAGGAGTTGGCCAACTAAACTATTTAGGCGTAGATATTGTATTATTAGGACGCTCGGATTCGGCGATCTAGTGGGAATCACTAATTATGATGAGATGTATAAAAACAGATCCTAACTTTTGATGATTATGCAAGGACGAGAGAACTTGGGTCAAGACCTCGACCACCAGCCAATTACCACAATGCCCCCCGCTCGCTTCCTTGACCAAATGCTTAAACCCATGATATTATAGACAAATCAAGAAACTCTGGCTGCCTAAACGCCCACCCCTGCCTGGCGCAGCTCCCGTTCCATCTCTTCCCTCCGTCGTTGCTGCCATCGAACCAGCTCCGCTTGGTTGTGCACCTTGAAGCCGAACATTTTGAGGCAAAACTGCTCCGAGGTTCGCCGCGGCAGATGCTTGTGATAAGTATGGAACAACATGCCCGGGAAACTCGTCCCGAAGTACGCGCCGTCCAGGGAGGCATTATGCTGGGCCGGCGGGTGGTAGATATCTTCACATTTCGGGCAGTATAGCTTGACATAGCTGTGGTCCGGAAGGTCATGCAGACCTATGGGAAGCACCGCTTGGGCGCGACACAGCGCGCGCGGGCAGCGGCCAAAGTCGGCGTTCATGAACTTCTGGAGCATTTTCTGCTGGCCCCGGGTGGTCACGATGTAACGCGCGTGGACAAGGCCGTAGAATCTCTTTGCCGCCGCCTCCTTATCTCCGTTGGGGTTCTGCAGCTCGTCCTCAGCCGATGAGTACGCCTCAGGGGCGAGGATGAACTCAACAAGGTCTTGGAGGCGCCATTCCCCGGTATCAATACCGGTGAGATTAAACCGGTCTTTGATGTAGTCTGGATCGATTTCTGTAAAGAACTGGAACTCAGGGGTCTCCAGCTTGTTTGCGATCCACGACCTCGACTCCATTGAACGCTTTTTCTCCAGCGTGTTCCACGATCAAGTAAATAAATTCGTCGTCTATACCCGTGCTTACTCAACCCCACCGTCAGCTTCAATCTCGGCTGGGAGATTTTTGCCGTCGACCCCCCAAACCCTTACGATCTTAATGGGCACCGGCCGGATACCCGAGGGGGAGGCGTCTCGCGCTCTTGGCGTGTGTAGAGAGCGACATAAGTATATTCTAGTAGCACGAAAACAATCTATTTTTTTTGAATCACAATCACACCCTGGTGCAAATGCTGTCGGAGCCTTCCATGCCTAAATGAACCCTGTGTATTTTCGTAGTTTCACCCCACCGTCTTTCAGTACACGAGCGCTTTCTTGGTCCATAGAATAGTCCTGGGAATAAATGACCTCCGACACGCCGGTCTGCACGATTTTAATGCTGCAGGTCAAGCAGGGGCATGTATTGCAATATAGTTTTGATCCACTGACCCGAGGCCGTCCCGCCTCAAGCAGGGCATTTTCCTCCGCATGTAAACACAAGCACGTTGCCAGTGCGGTTCCACCCTTGGAACCAGAATTGCATCTCACACAACCGCCTTCGTTGCAATTGCGTGACCCACGCGGGGTGCCGTTGTAGCCGGTGGAAACGATCCGGTTCTCGTTGACAAGCACGCAGCCTACCCTTCGTTTCATGCAATTGGACCTTTGAGCAGCCAGATCCGCCAACGTCATGAAGTACCGATCCCAGCTAGGCCGTATGCGCTCCTGGTTCTGTATGTTGAGGTCGTCCAGCGCCTGATAGAACTCGGTTTTGGTGCTAAAGTCATTTATCAGGTTGATATGAGCGTGCCGGATGTTGTTGAGTCGGAATTGTAGGGTGCATGCTAAAGGTGAGAGTTCGCTGCCGTTGATTTGGGGTTCGGAACAGTGCTTACTTTTCTGGCGAGAGGCCCGCACGGCATCAGACGCTTCCAAGTGAAGATGCAAAAACCACGGTCTTTTCCGGACTTCACCGGGCTCGCTCTCGATCAAGACGACAAAATCCTGCTGCCATCTGTCGACTATGGATTCCAGTGCTTCATCAGTGTTGGGCAGTACAGTGAAGCCCCTGGATTGCAAGTGATTTACTGCCGTTTTGCGCCCGCTGTGCGATGTTCCCGTGATTCCTATTAGCATCAAGGGATTATGGAAAATATGCTTGTAAGCTTGTTAATTTATTCGGAATATTTCACACTCACTGCGCGGCCGTTCTTCACGCGATCTGCCAAACCAAATTGTAGGTTGACAAGGGTTGCGTCAACGCACCATAGCTATCAGTGCCCCGATCCGATCTCCCTCTTCTCCGACTAACACCAGAGGAATTCCTCGGTTTTTTCTGCGAAAAATTCCCATGAAGCGTTTGGGTATTCTACGCTCGGCAATCCGCCCCCGGAATATCGCCCTTGGCTTGGTGGTGGCTTCCCCAGGGTTATATTGGTTGGCGTTCGCCAAAGATAGCGAGGGCAATCCGAGACAGGCCCGGTACTGGCAGGTCAAGGCCTACGAAATGTTCCCGTTGAGAATAGCGTCCCGATTGTGGGGGTCGTTCAACTCCATTACCCTCCCTTTGTGGTTCCGCCCGTATGGGTTCCGGTTCTATTCCTGGATTTTTGGCGTCGACCTCAGCGAAGTAGCGGATCAGGACCTGACACACTACGCCAACCTCGGAGAGTTTTTCTACCGCAGACTAAAGGAAGATGCTCGACCGATTGCTGACGGATTGCTGGTGAGTCCCTCCGACGGCAAGGTGTTGCAGTGTGGCCGGCTGCTGGAAAATGCCCATATCGAGCAGGTGAAAGGCATCAATTACCCTCTAAACAGGCTACTCGGTGACTCCTTAGAGGCCCAGCAGCAACCATCTTCTCCTCAGCACAGGATCGTGGAGATTCCGCATTTGTCCAGCCAAGGAGAGGAGGAGGGATCCTCCCAGCAAGGCGTGGCCGTGAATCGTGACGAGAAGTTCGCCGAATTGAACGGAATCAGCTATACGGTTGATGATATTGTTGGCACTTCTTCCGTAGAGCCGGCCGGCGATGCTGCTGATACCACGAAGAGCTTGGCGGAATCGCCTCTGTGGATGCCTTCTCGCCACACCAACAACCAACTGTATTACTGTGTTATATACCTGGCACCCGGCGACTACCACCGGTTCCACAGCCCGGTTCCATGGGTTGTCAAGGTTCGCCGGCATTTTTCTGGGGAACTATTCAGCGTGGCCCCTTATTTCCAGAATCGCATGGCGAATCTGTTCTGTTTGAACGAAAGAGTGGCTCTGTTGGGCGATTGGAAGCATGGATTTTTCAGTATGACTCCCGTGGGAGCCACGAATGTGGGAAGCATCATCATCAACTTCGACAAGTATCTCAAGACAAACAGCAAGGGTTCCAAGCCGAACATTTGCGAGGAGGCTAGCTATAAGTCGGCATCGCCACTTCTGGGTGGCTTTCCTCTTAACAAAGGAGATGAAATGGGTGGTTTTCGCCTGGGAAGCACGGTTGTGTTGGTGTTCGAGGCCCCGGAGAACTTCCAGTTTACTGTGAAGAAGAATGCTGTGGTGAAAATGGGACAACTACTGGGCGACGTCTACCCAGCGGCTGATTAGGCATAATACATAGATATTTACTACTGCTAATATCTTACGTTTGAATCAGTGCTTGAGCTCGTTGTTGTTGCATGTACCGCCTCTATATGGAGCCTTACGACGCGGGCTAGTTGCCGATGTCCTCGAACCATTCCTCGGGTCTCTCTTTTATAAACTTGGACATGAGTTCTTTGCACTCACTATTGTCCAGGTTGATGACCTCGACGCCTTTCGCGCGCAGCAAGTCTTCTGCGCCCATGAAGTTGACATTTTCTCCAAGGACCACCCGCTTGACCCCGTAAAGAAGACAGGCTCCGGTGCACATGGCACAAGGCGAAAGGGTTGTGTACATAGTCGCCTGTTTGTATACATTGCCAGGAAGTCTGCCGGCATTCTCCAGAGCGGAGATTTCCCCGTGCAGGGTGGCAGAACCCTTTTGGATCCGCATATTGTGGCCGCGGCCCAGAACCGTTCCGTCGTCCGAGATAAGCGCACCACCAATGGGGATTCCGCCCTCTTGAAAGCCTTGTCGCGCTTCCTCAAGGGCTATGCTCATGCCTTTTGCATCATCAATCATTCCGATAGGTATGCCCAAACCTTGTGTGACTAAATCAGGAAACTCAAGGAGTGGGGGTGTGGGAGGTCGTGGGTATTTTTGAGGGTTTATGCACGTCGATAAACTCACCCGTGGTCGTGATGTTGAGCTAAAGCCGTTGACGAGTGGTAGTTTAATTTAAGACTGCATTTATTTACATCCCTCCTTACACATCCATTTGCGTCTAGGCATCTATCTATCGAGCTGGCGTCACTTCAGCGATGGTATATCCGTTCCACTTCCGAGACCATTCCTCTTCGAAGACCACTGGACTGACTAATAGCGGTACTTACCGTGCAAACTACCCGCCCGTGGTCAGATGTCACGATACACCAGCCAGTTCCAGGCCTCACTGGACTTTGTGCTAGCCAGAGACCCGTCGCTGAGATCAATTGTGGATGCCCACGAGTTTCCGGCCTTCTTTGACCCCAAACCCGAGGCCCAGTCCTCGTTCCAGTACCTTGTGCGCAACGTTCTGTCCCAGCAGGTGAGCGGAGCAGCCGGCAATGCCATTTTCACGCGGTTTCTCGAGTTGACGGGCGGCCCCGACGGGCAGTTCCCCAAACCGGACCGGCTGCTGGAATTCAGCGTGGAGCAGCTGCGTTCGGCAGGGCTGTCAATGCGCAAGGCTGAGTACGTCCGAGGCTTGTCGCAAGCATATCTGGACAACGTTTTGTCGGACGAGATCCTGCAGGGGGCCGACGATGACGAAGTGGTGGATAAAATCGTGTCGATCCGCGGACTGGGTCCCTGGACCGCCCAGATGTTCCTGATCTTCTACCTCCACCGCAGCGACGTGTACAGCCCGGCCGACATCGGCGTGCAGCGGGGGTTCCGCAAGTATATCAAGGACCGACCCCATTTGCTGAAGGAGCTACTGGACGAGCCCACGGTGCCGGTTTCGCCGGGGAAGTCCAAAAAGGCTCAGGCCAAGGCGTCCCTCCCTGAGGACCTCAAGGACATGGAGCGGATTGCGGCCAGATTCGCGCCGCACCGCACTGCGTTCCAAATGATTCTATGGAAGATTAGCGACATCAAAATGGACACCATTGAGGCCCGCAACAACGAAGCCAAGAGCCTGCGCTCCACAGCCCAGCCCGAGCCGAAAAAACGAAGAAAGTTGGCGGCCTGAGGCAGTCCACGTTGGATCATCTGGTATATTCTAGCATCTGCCCATGGGCAAACATTGTCGTTTATAGAGAGGGTCTAAGCAGTCAGAAATTATGTACAAATATATGCCGAATGATCATGCTGAGGCCGGTGCTGGCTTCTTAACGCCATATTTCGAACGTGAGGTCTTGCGGTTGACCACGCCGGCCAGATCAAACGCGCCGCGCACGCACTTATACTTAACACCCGGAAGATCGGGGGTCCGCCCGCCCCGGACCAGAACCACACTATGCTCCTGGGCGTTATGGCCCTCGCCGGGAATGAAGGCGGTGATCATCTTTCCGCTGGTGAGTTTGACTCGGCACACCTTACGGTTCGACGAGTTAGGCTTCTTGGGCTTCATGGTCATCACTCGAACGACCACGCCTCGTCGCTGGGGACAATTCTCGAGGGCGGGCGACTTGGATTTCGCGGCGTTGGCCCGCTTCTTCATCTTCTGGAAGTTCCCGCTTCTCAGGATCTGGTTGACGGTGGCGTATGATCGGCTGGCGGCCGGGTGGTCCAATCGGCAGAACGCCGACGGAGGATGCAACTTGCTCAGGAAGGCGGCGCCCCGGGCAGCGGAGCCCCACATATTAGCCGGCGAAACGATCCGCGGCATGCCCAAGGCGCTTGTCCGAAGCACGCGCGACACACTGGCGAACATCTTGGCCTACGATTGGATTCTGCCGGTGGGGAAGTACGGGAGATTGGAAATTTCACACTACCCTTACTAACCGTCCCGGGACACAAAGGCCAGGGCAACACTACGCTCACCTCACTGCCCAGTATCGTCTCTACCAGGCCAGGCCTACCTTCAGTCCCACAGCTGGGACAATAGCACCTGGTGCCTCCCGTAGGCCCAATGGTTCACAAAGCCAATCTCCACTACCCACTACTACCCAGTCTACCGTAGACAAAGGCACACAGTCAAACACTACGTGCACGAGTATATTTCCCAATAAACATCCCCGTACGACATTGTTATTTGTCCCTTGATACAGTGAATACTTAGTACACCTATCTATACAGGTAAAATATACTTAGATTCGAGCAGAAATAAGATAAATATTTTAGACACTAGAAAAGCGGCCGGGCCGAACCCGTCAGCTTTGCTGGCATTATTTTCACGAAAACCGCTTCAATCGATTGCAGGGTCCACGCGACCGTCTCGCCAATCCGAGTTTCCAACGGGCCAAACGGCGGTGCCGCCTCTTCCAGGGCCTGGATCAATCCTTTCCGGGTGACAAGGCCAAGGAACCTGCCCTCCCCAGAGGTGATGTATAGGGTGTGCGGTCCTAAACTGTGGAAGAGCGTGTTGACTGTTGCTATGCTTTCTGAGGGGAACACCACAATCGGGCTGTTGTCGGTCTTTGCTCCACTTATGGCAGCCACAAGTCTCATATTATCATCCAGAACCGGGTAGGTTTTGAATCGGCGGCCGTCATGGGAAAATCCCTCGCCATGTCTCACGTAGCTGCACTGCTGGGCGGGAACCATTATCGTTGAGACCTCCGCCGAAGCAAACTTCGCAGGGACATGGGCTTCCACATAGGGATACTTGTTTTGTTTGATGCCCATGTCGGCGATCCCGCTCTCTCCAAGCAGAGATGCAATGAGTTTGGTGATGCCGACAACAATCATTGTCGGCACGATGTAGTTAACGGCACCAGTTAACTCGAACATGACGATAACCACCGTCAAAGTGATATGCATGACCCCGCCTAATAGCGCCCCCGCCCCGAGCAAGGCATAGGTGCCAGGATTGATGCACATCCCGTCGGACGGACATGATGAGAAAAATCGGGAGTCTGGATGCTTGGCGTGTAGCATCCAGACAAACGTGCCCACCAGACGACCAAACAAGGCACCGATTGCCAACGAGGGAACAAAAATACCCGCGGGAAGCTTGCCGCCGCCATACGACACTAGCAAGAGTAAGGTGCGGATGCAACAAGCGACGAGCAAAGAGAACATGAGGCCGACTTTGTCATCGGGGTTACAGCTTGGGTGCGACTCACCACCATGCTCACACTCGTGGAAAAGAATCTGCATGCTCTTGGTCATGTCCATCTTGAGATACGGGTTGAAAAAGCAGATCGCCGCGGTGATCAGGGCCAGCACAAACGCTTCGGTCTTGAAATTATTTGCCCAGAACGCCTTGCGCAATCTAGCGATTCGCAGATTATAAGTGATGATGAACCGACCCGCGAGTCCACCAAAGATACCCAAGATCACCAAAAACGGCAACTCGAAGCCGTGCCAGGTCCCGTTGTACTCCACGCTGAACAGGACCAGCTGGCCGGTGCGAAACGGATTATATACTGAGACCACCGAGGTGGCCACCAGGCAGCAGAAGTACGTGCGCCAGATCGTCGCTACGTCGAGGGTGGCAGCCATCTCCTCCACGCCGAACAAAAGACCTCCGATCGGAGAGCCAAAGGCAACGGCGACCCCAGCAGCGCAGCATGCGATCAAGAGATCACTGCGCTTCCGGCGGTCCTGCTTGATTAACCGCGACGCAAAGAAATTCCCGACGCAGGCCGCGTAGTGCACGCTGGGTCCCTCCTTGCCCACCGACAGGCCCGAGGCAATGGTCAAAGGAAGCGCAACGCATTTCACTGCCAACACGACCGTATCCAGGAATTGCGGGGCATTGAACCCTTGGATGATGCACTTGATCTCACTGATGCCGGAACCCGCGGCAAGGGGGGCTGCGCTCGATACAAGAACGCTGGCCAGGACGGCGAAGCCCACCGAGGCCAGAATATACACCGGGTAAGAGACACTCCAATGATGCGGCACCCACGCGTCGCAGCCCTCGGTTTGACCAAAACAACACGCCGACTCATTGAGATACCACGAGTCCTTGCAGTGGCCCTCCCGGAGATCGGCCAGCCAACCCGTGGACAGGGTCAGCACCACCGCAATGGCGCCAATGATGGCGCCCGACACAGCCAGAACCAGCCAGCTTCGGCACGCAATCATGAAGTATTCCATGGTGAACGTTCTGCGGGATCTCGCCAGCCTGGTTTTGTTCTGGGCGTCCGAGTCGGCGACCCAGTCAACCGTGCGGAATTTAGTAATGTCCATTAGAAGTCGTCCTTGTCGAAATTTTCAAGGCGCGCCCCCAAACAATCCCACTTAAATTGCCTCTAGTCACCACGTCTCGGAAATGGCACCATGCATTTGGCAACAACATCCACACCATCCACTGACGGGGTGGGATCACTACATACCGCTAATGGCGGAGGATCTCGCTCACCTGGAGCGGTACGGACCTGCACCACCAGGGTTTGCAGGGGAGGTGAAACACGCGACTTTTCCCTTGTGGGTACCATTAAGAGGTCGCACCAATTCCGCGTAAAAAGGCCAAAGCGGAAAAGCCCAAGGAGTGTGAGCCACCTTCCAGCGTGCTGCCACGGCTCCAGGCGGGGGCAAAAACCATCATAACTCCTTATACCTCCCTCAGTGAAACACGGGAGTACCATTCTGGTGTTCAAGAGGGCAGCCGGCAAAACTCGCCCCTACTGTTCGATACTGCATCCAAAATCCCCAGCGATCTTAGCGTCACCGATTTGCAATGGCTTCACGAACTCGAGAGAGTGCATTATAAACCGCCATGGGTGGAGAAACAACAGTGTGCTATAGAGACTGAGCAATCGGAGAAAACCATTTTGGAACCCACAATAGACCTGAGCGTGCCTGGCAACATTCCTGACTCGTGCCCGGATTCTCCTTTGATCTTGCATGAAGTGCCTGACAGTGATGTAGATACGTAAAGCTAGTCCTGTTTAGGCCAAATTCCATTAGGGTATTATTTAATTCTAGCTGCGCAGGCTCTCAAGACAATCCCACAACACCGCCTTCACCCCCTCCTACTAAATGAGCTCGTTCGTTCTCTTGAGGGAGGGGGAGGAGAAGGTGGGGGTGGTAATTGGGTTGTAAACCCATATGGACCGTATAAAGGTCTCCTTGCGGTAGTTATCTCAAAGTGATATTGCTAACCGATTTGCATATTCGCAGCGGATTGGAATGATCGCTAGCGAAATCAGATTTTTTTTTATGTAAATTACCACGTTTTCTATTCAGTCTTCACGCTACTACTTAAGCGCAAAAATTCCCGTTTTTTACACTAGTATACTATATCACGATTGGTACTTCTCTATTTTGACGATGCATCTAGATTCTGATTCATCATGCATAAGAGAGATGCCGCCGATGTATGTGTCGCAGTCCACAAAACTCGCATAGAGATCTGTGTTTAGGCAACCCTTGCTAGAGGACAAAGGGCCAGCTTCCGGGGTCGGATGACAAATCTCATCGAGCTCTAGTAGCACTGTCCAGGATTGATAATTTCCCCGGCTTTCAACTACGCAAACACAAAGAAAACCATGAGTACCTACGAGTTTGGTGTTGGCATGTCATGCAATTCATGCTCCAATGCGGTTAACCGTGTCCTTAGCCGGGTGGATGGGGTCAAAAAGGTTGATATCTCCCTAGACGATCAGAAAGTCTTGGTCGAGACTGATCCCACGGTGACCTACCAAACTGTCCATGACACAATTGCCAAAACGGGCAAGCCAATTAATTATGGTAAGCAGCTTTGAGCTGATGTGTCTGTAGAATCTATAGATGCTAAGATATGTACGAAAATCATGGAGATCTAGTCTGAGCCCAAGTCAAGGTCCCAGACCCAGTCTTCGATATTACTGTGGATCTTCTCTTCAATCTCATGACCGTGTCCACCAACAATGCGTAATAGTAGCTCATTGAGCTCGGTACGACCAAGGATGTCGACATGATCCGCAGTTTCGGTGCCGCCTCTCAGGTCAAAAGTATCAGGTCGATGAACCATTTCCACGATCTTAACCTTGACCCCGGCGGGATTGAACTTGGAATTCTTGTCCTTCCAGCGGTGATTGATAGAATGGCACGGTAAAGAGATAGTCCCATCGCCAGGCCCCGTAACAACCGAACCCCTTTCCAAACTTTCGTAGTCGATAACAGCGTTCAGTGTGGTAGAAGAATCATTGGTGGAGTCGCGATAGTAATAGGCCCTCTCGGTGTCTTTGCCCACACCATAGAAAGAGTAAATCTCTAGATCGGGGGCATTTGGAAGGGCTACCTCCAAAGGATTTGACCATTTGGAGGGGTCCTTCTCATTGGCAGTGACCTCTCCTCTTGTCCTAGCAAGGCCAAATGAATACTGCGTCTGCGTTTTCTCGCTAAACCAATCTGGGGATTCTTTGAACAAAAGATCCAGGGAGCCTTCCAACGTCAGGTTCTGTGCACTGAGGTCGCTGTATGATTCAACAAACCTGACAAAGTTCCCGAAAGTCTCCGTGGTATTCGCTGGATCATCAGGGGCTCCAACCATGTCACCCCAGATGGTGTCGCCACCCTTGGGAAGCATGGAAGCAATGCCGGGCCATGTTCGTAGCATCTCCGCCCGGATATCCCTGCTAAAGAACTTCTCCAAGGCCTGGACGGCAAGCTGATTGAGGCTTACGGTATCGCGCATCTCACCACTGAGAAGGGCAACTAGGGCCTTAGGAGTGCCGAGTAGACTACCACTGATATCCACAAAGTGCGCCACATGGTCATTGACCCATTGTGGACCCCCATTACCGAATCCCGGGCCCATGGCTTCAACCCATTTGAAAAAGTAAAACACGACTTGGGAGCCCATAGAATGCGAAATGATTGACGTTTTCTCGCCAGTAAGTTTCAAGTTCAGTTCACACTTCGTCTTGAGATATGAGAAGTAAGCATCACGCTTCTCGAGATCAGCATATCCTAAACGCCAATCATAAGAAGCCAAATCCATGAGGTTCTGATCATAACCCATTGCGGACAAGTTTTCAATGATCTTGTTCCAAATCCAGTATCCTGTAATGAAATAGTCTGCGCTATTAATACCCTTAGCAGCTCGTACCTTGAAACTCTCAGGGTCCAGACCGGTCTTTTTGTCTAATAGTAAGTGTTGAAGCCAACAATGCTTCGACAGAAGCATCTGCTTCACCATATAGAATCCGCCCCACATTTGCTTTCTATAATGTGGCTTGCTGGGGCACTCCTCAGTGCCATGAAGTCCCCAATTTTCGAGTGAACTGCTGATGACACCGGGAACCATGATCACTGGATGCTTCGGGCGAAAGCCCTCGTCATACATGTTGATCCCTACTGCGAAGTCATCACTTAGATGACCCTCTCTTGAGGATTCCTGTGATTGCTGCAATAGATCAACCAATGTAGAAGGAAGGAGATTCTTGTGGCTTAGCAGCCATTCTTGGGACGCCTCCGCTAAGTCAACCGTGGTATTATTTTTGGCCATATAATGGGCAAACAGAAGACTCATTATTGTACCCACCACAAAGAGCATACTTTTACCGCTGAAAAAGTGTCGACGGTTTCGACTCGATCGTCCTGACTTTTTCTGTGCTGGGACACTGCCCTTTTGAGGCTTATCGGCCTGTTTACTAGGATTTGCTTTTTCAGTTTTGGAGGAAGCCTTCGTAGATCCGCTGGCTTTTTCGGCGGCCTTTCCGCTTGGCTCATGCTCGGCAGCCGCCGCTGATTTCCTTTTCCTCCGGAGGCGTGCCTCCTGTCTTGCTATCCGGTCGTCCGTCGGCATGGGGAATGATTCTAAGCTCAGACTACAATATGGCAATGACAAATGCTTTCTTGATGCGATGTGCAATGCAGCCATCTACGGGGCAAGGATATATCGAACGGCCATCTGCAGGAGAACCCAGACAGTCAATTGGTTACAGCTGCTGCTTAAGTCTTTCGAATAAGTATATTATTAATTATCCTATTGAATCATGATCTCTAGATATTTAAGATGATCGGAACGCCTTGCGTAGCGAATGTATCCACTTTGATAACTGCCTTCTGACGATATAGTTATCCACAACACCGTTTAACCTTAACGGAAAACGCTTGGCAGTTTAGTCTCTTATCTATGGAGAGGGTTCCTATAATCGGCTTGTTTGCATGACCAGAAAATCAAAAAAAAAATAAACAGCCCAACGGGGGGCTCGAACCCCCAACCTTGTGATGAATCTTATTCGCCGAGGCGATTTAAGAGTCACACGCTCTTCCGATTGAGCTAGCTAGGCCTGTTGCTGTCCAGGGTTCTTCGATTAGATCGCATTGCAGACTACGGTGTCTGCGCTGGCTTGAAAAAAAGCCAAAAATGTAAGCCCAACGGGGGGCTCGAACCCCCAACCTTGTGATGAATCCTATTCGCCGAGACGATTTAAGAGTCACACGCTCTTCCGATTGAGCTAGCTAGGCTTGTTGTTGTTCTCAATGCTCACATTAAGTGGCCTAGCGGACGACCAATCAATATCCCGGGACGAAAAAAATGAAAAATATAAGCCCAACGGGGGGCTCGAACCCCCAACCTTGTGATGAACCTTATTCGCCGTGACGATTTAAGAGTCACACGCTCTTCCGATTGAGCTAGCTAGGCCTGTGTTGGAAACAGTCCTCCGTAAAAACATTAACAAAAGCCATAAGAACGTTTGTATTTCTCCTCGATTCAGTATATGCACACGTTTACTTGATAATGGAGTTCCTTTCTTTTTCAATTTTTTTTTGTTTTACTTTTTGAAACTATATCTTGCTAACCGTACAATTTATTCTATGTTAATTGGATGGTTTTCGAGGCTGTGGCTGGGGCATTTGTCTGACACGGACCCGTTGAGCTGCTTCAAGGGCTCTCTCCGAAGGGGAGCGGACGCGAGCTTGCGATGTCGTCTGCTGATCAGGTGTGATAGGTGAATTTCCCTCTCTGCTTACAGTCCGTGCTAGTGATGCATTTATTTTCGGCAGCGCCTGGGAAGATGCCTTTTGCCTCAGCGGCTGTACCTGACTGGAGACCATCGAGACACCTGTACTGCCATTGTTATAAGACTGTGACACATTTTTAGCATTAACAGCGTGACTCGGAGCTTGGGGAACACTCTCGATGGCTTGAGGCTGCTCTGCCTGTGGCTGTGCCGGCGGTGTGGTGTTGTTATGGGACTCTGAAAATCGAGGCAATCTGTGGTTGAGAAGTGGCGAGCGTGCCGCTTGGGGAGCGGGTGCAGCTGTAGTTTGAGGCGGTCTAGCAAGCGAGTTATCTGGCTCTCTTGCTGAAGGCTGTCCGTCAGAGGATGTTTGCGCGAAGTTTTGAGATCTTGACTTCAATTCCTCACGATCTCGCCGCAATCTTTCGGCTTGGACAGAATTGCGAGCCTCATGTTCTATCTGAGCCTGTTCCATCTCCTTCTGCTTCTGCTGCTCCATCAACGCCCGTCTACGCTCTTCTCTTAGCCTTTGTGCGTCAGCTTGAGCCGGGCTATGGGGCACATTCGAAGCCGAATTATTACCGGGAGATCTTTCAGCAGTAGAAGTTTTCTGGGCCGAAGAAGGGATTGTCGCGCTGGGGGTCGTAGCGCTGTCGAAAAATGACTCAGTCTCATTACCGTGTGATTGAGATAACGGAGCATTTGTGAGATTCGAGCCAGGTGCATTGCTAGAAAGATTTCCATTGAAAATGTACTTCAATTGGCTAAGATGATGGGAGAGGGTGCCAAAGGCATGTGAAGTTGAAGTGTTGCCAGCGTTTCTATGTCTGATTTCGAGAAGCAGCTTGAGATCCTGATATCCCAAATCTGTCTCACCATCTCTGGCCTTGTCAATAATGAGGGTTGGATTGAGGCGAAAGAGCTCATAGAAACTGGAGGCCCTCGAAAAATCAACCTCGCGAGGATCAGCTACGATGGCAGTCAACATCTGCTGGAGCGCAAAAATATTGGTTAGAATTTGGTTCTGTCCTGATTCATTGACGTCTTTGATGTTTTCGCCTTCCAAGATGAACAGTTGTGTCATGAACTCAGCTATATCACCAATCAAGAACGAGCAATCTGAGGGCAGAAGGTGCTCTTCGAAGATTTGAGACTCCAGGGAAAGTTCATGTTGAAGCCTATCCACCACAGGGTCGCGCTCCTCACCCCTGTTGGTGCTGTGGTAGTCTCTGTTGATAACCATTTGATCAAAGTAGTAAATGATTCTCAAGAAGAGATCCGTTCTAAGAGTGGACAACGCGCTGAATGCGCACTTCTCCAGTTTATTGACTGCCGCATCGAAGCTTTGCAGACTCTTACCACTCAATACTGCTCTACTGTTGAGCAAACTGAAATCTGCTAAAGACGAGAAGTTCGAAGATGCGTCAAGCAATGTCCACCGTCTCCTGACACGCACTGACATATCGTCACTCTTGCTGATGATTTCCGTCATGTCAACATGACGCATCTTTTGTAGCCGCAGTGTGAACCATCTGATGCTAGTAATCAATAGAGCGGCCTTTCTAAACATATTCATGTCTAGCAAGTCCTGAATTGAGATGGCTGATTTTGCAGGGGCCCTTGGACTGTAGCGCTTGCTAAAGTATACATTGAATTCAGTATTTAGATCGGGATGACCTTCCATGCGTTTTTTCAATGCTTCCTGCAGAGCGGGTTGGGCCATAAACGTTGAAAACCTGAACGCTCCCCGTCCAGAATGAGAATTTACCGCGCTATTTTGATCGAATAAGTTGGTGACTTGAGTTTGGAAGTACGAAGTCACCGATTCGATGAGCCCTATCAGCATTTCGGCATACTCTGCCCGGAAGTTGGTGCCGGCGTCAAGAATTTGACTCAGCAATCCCACGGTTTCCGCGAATTGGCCGGCACAATTCACAATCGGAAGCTGGGATTTGGATCGGTAATCGGCCATCTGGTCCAATGCAGTCTCATCTTCAGAGATCCCGATAATAGCCTCCTCAAAAGACTCCTGAAGTTTGGGCACAAATGACTGCTGCAAAAAGCGATCCAGAAAGTAGTCATATAGATTTCGGTATTTTTCACTCTTGGAAAGAGTTTTGGCCTTGGCCAACAAAGCGGCTGAGGGTTCCAATAAGGGACGAATGTTAAGGATGTGAGCCGGTGCCACAACCTCCAATTTCTGCTTTTCGCGAGTTTCAGCGAACAGATGATGGGGGTCTGCCGCCAACAAGCCAGGCACACTCTTTTTCAAGGACTCCCTAAGAGTTTCGAAGTCTCGTAGTGATTTGGAATCCTCGTCGCCGGGCCCAAACTCGAATACGGGGCCCACATGGATGGATTTCGAGAACTTGGACGCATTGTCGCTTATGCTGGAAACCTGGGGCTTCTTTGCCTTCAATCGAGCGGGTGCCAGCTGCCCACCGATATATTCCAGCAAAAAGTCTCGGAGCGTGTTCAAAACCGCGTCACAGATGCCATCCAGGTTGTAGGCTATACCAAAGAGTCGGGCTACTTCCGCCACCACAGATTGGGCTTCCAGGACTTTGGCAAGTCTGGTGAACAGGGTCTTGGCAAGGACCGTCAAGGCGTTCTGGTCGATCAGCTTGAACTGATCCAATAGGGTTTGTCTGGTGACGACTCGCTGGATCGACTCAGGAGTCAGTCGCAGGTCCTTGATGACTTGCTGGGTGGATGTCTGGACCAGCTTTTTGAGATCGTAGTGTACTTGGCGGTGAAGGTTGTCTAAGGTATCAGCCAGACCGCCCAGACCAGCCAGTGTCTGCATCACGTAGCCCAAGTACGAGAAAGTGTTCACCTCAGGGCTGGAAGGATTCACCTCCGGCAGTACCGGAAGATTCTTCATGAATTCCGCATAGTCAGTGTTCTCGGTGAGCAGCGTTTTGGAGTACTCCAGTCTCTTCTGCGAGTGCAGATCCTCCAGATATACGGTGGCCCTGAGTTCTTCCGATAGACGGAAAACCAGCTGAACCTGCTGGGTTTGCACGTAGCCTATCAAGGGTTGGATGGACGGATGGTTGAGCAAGTTGCGCAAGTTAAACACCTCGAGTACATGCTCCAGCATTTGCCGGGCCTCCGTGAACTCCTTTCTGGCTATGCAGGCCTCGTACTTGGAAGGCAGCTGCTGCAGCATTTCCAAATGGGACAAGATCTCGAGCTTTCGCTTGAACCGGGTCGATTTTCGGTGAAGATCCTTGATATCGGACTTGCGGTTCTGCAGCTGGTCCTGGACCTTCAATAGCTGGGACTTGGTCCCTTGCAGGCCTTCATTGCTGGTCTTGAGCGCTTCGACAACATATCGGTAGACACCGGCGCTCTCTATAAAGCCGCCGTAGCTCTCATCGACTCGGGATTTCAGGAAGTCTTTGATCTCCTCATGTAGATCGTGAAACTCCGCCGTGTGACGCTGGAGACCCACGCTGCTGTTGTCCTGTAGGGCCAATGCCACCACCAGGGGATTGGCATTCTCGTCGACCAGATCGTAGAAGCGGCGAGCGACTTTGCGTCGCAAATCTTTGACTTCCATAGGGGACGCAGCGCCGCAGCCAATACTTTGCTGGGGATGTAGGTTTGGATGTGAGCCGCTCGTGTCCTATGATGGTACCGGCTACAGTGTGGATGGTGGTGATGAATGCTGGGGAAGACCCATCACATGACCTAACCGCATGGATTTGCAACGGCCTTGCATTCAGCGGATATCCTAATTAACAGAATTAACAGAGTTCACTAATTAATTGGCGAGTGTAGTTAAAAAAATGGTACATAGATTAATTTGTATTTATTCGTCGTGAGGGCATTCATTGTGTTTTTTTGTTGGGGCATATGCCATTGAACCTTCAGACGTGAAAATTGATTCCGTGTTGGATCCTATCGACATCAGACTCCAAAATCATGATCAATTGCTCGGCACTGGCGTGCTCGAATTTGGTATCCAGTTTGCGAGGGCAGCACAGTTTGTCGGTACGGTCACCGTCGTAGGAGGATTTACGCACAACATCGAAGAACGGGCTATTCATCGCGGATTGGGCGGTAAGCCGGTGGCCCGGGCTGTATACAAGAATGGCCTCCAGCAGCTGAAGAAATGACTTGGGCATTCTAGCGGGGATTATCTGCGAAAGCCGCCGCCTCGATGCATGGTTTAAGCAGATGGTGGCGAGCCCCGAGCAGTCAAACTGGTCGTAATCTGGAGGACCGATAGTTTCAATAATCTTGATGATTTGTTCGGCACCGGTGCTTCCCCGGAACAAGGGCCGGAAGATGACGAGTTCCGCCATTATGCAGGCGCAGGACCACATGTCCAAACCATAGTGATATTTGTCGACCTTCAAGATGATTTCCGGGGCGCGGTACCACCTGGTCACGACGTAATCGGTGTAATGCTCTCGGTCAGTGAATCCGGCGGATTCAGACACCGCTAGCATGCCCCTTGCCAAACCGAAGTCGCAGACCTTGACCTGTCCTGCCCGGCCGATCAATATGTTGCTAGGTTTCAGGTCGCGGTGGACGATTCCCGCGGTGTGGATATAATGTACAGCACTAAGGATCTGGTAGGAGATGCACGGAATGTGCCATTCTGTCAGCAGTTCTCGTTTACTCTTCAGAACCGAGGCCAGGTCCATGTCCATGGATTCGATGAAGAGGTAGAGCCCCGGAAACTGGGAGTCTTTGATGAGATCCACTTCCCCCAACGTGGCTATGTTGGGATGACCTCGCAGATGGTGCATGATACGCAGCTCTCGGATGGCCCGGCGGACATGGATCTGGCTGTCGAAGACCCGTTTGACCCGCTTGACGGCAGCCGAAACTGGCGGGTTGTTCTCGTTCGGAGTAATCTTTTGGAATTTGTACACATCGCCGAAGGTTCCGCTGCCCAAAGCCTTCACCGGAGTCCACCAAGCGCGGGTGTCGAAGCCGATGTCCGCATGAACGGTTCTTTTTTTGGTCATCGCCAAACATCCCAGATCGGTGATATCCTCGAAAATGTCGTAAAAGCCCTTCTCATTACTGGGAGCGCCCTTGATCAGTGGCTGCTGGTCCAACAAAGGCTTACTGTAGCTGCGATACACGGACATGACGCTCACTGGGGCGAGTGTTTATTTGTTTACAAGGGGTCACTACGGAGATTGTGCAATAACTAAAGCAATCGCAAGGCTGAAACATTATCTTGGCTGTATATATACAAACCTCGCGTAGAGGACAGACTACCAAATAAGGGATAGAGCAGCATGCATCCCTGAATTGGGTAAGTGGGATGCAGCATGACGGCACCAAGATGGTGCCGACCTAGCCAAGGTAAAGCGGTTTGGAGATCAGCGCGGCATGGCGCGCATTGAGTCATCTAATGTGTTCATTGGCGGTCATCACTGGGGTTCATTTGCTGTCTGCGGAATTGAGAATGGCTATGGCCCGCTCATCGTTGGCCACGGCCACTTTGCCGTTGAACCAGGACACCAGAGTGGGGCGCGGCAGGTCGGCCGGGGAGGCGACGTTGGAAAGCATGGGAGTGAACGACTTGAGGGTGTTGAGCTGGCTGGTGGTAGGATTGCCTTCCTCGATTTGCAGGTCGAACCTATGCAGCCGGGTGCCCTTGAATTTATCGGTCACCGTGGCGACCAGGTCGCGCGAGGACTTCAATTGAGGATTGTGGAAGATGGTGATGACGTTTCTGAGGTTCTGGGCCGTTTTCAACATGGCAATTGGATAAGGAAGACCCTGCGGCGGTAGAAATTATTTATATAGAGGCAACTACTAATTCGCCGAGGCCACTGCTAGTTAACCCCCCGCCCTTTCCTGCACACGCAACGTGGGAGCTATAAACACGGGCAGCTGATAGACGGGCCTGTCGATTACGTCATTACATACCGCCCCACTCAACCCAGGCAGCCTGCATGGAGGGTTGCAGGCGCTTGGAATCCTCAGCCGAGATGTCGGCTCAACCGAGTTGGTGTTGTCCACCACCACCAACTGGTTACAGAATCCGGCACCACGCGGGCTACACTGGGGCAATTCTCCACCCGCATGGCAGAAGTGGCTAAAACATAGCCAAGCCGAGATCTCCCCCGACCCCCACTGCCTCTGCGTAATTAAAAACCGCTGCATCATGGATGGGCTGGTCAAACTCATGAACGAGCTCAGCATGGTGCTCAAGGCCCGGCTCGACGCGGGAGCGCGGGCGACGGCGCTGGCCGAGGAGGTCAAGACCCTGCCGAAGCTGTCGGTGATCGCCCCGGAGGTGGCGGCCCAATCCGAGAACGAGGATGCCGAACAAGTGGTGCTGCAGCTGCAGCTCCAGATGGAGCTCCAGAACCTTCTCCACGCCAAGGAAGAGGCGTTGGAAACCATCAATCTGGCCCTCGGCGCCGTCAGCCAGATCCGCGTGGCGGTGAACGAGTTCCAGTCCAACGCTGACAAGACCCTGGGCGGCGTTGTGGACGACTATGACTCGCGGATCAATGGCGAGAGGATGGCCTATGCTGAGCTGCACCAGCGGCGACAGGACCTCTTGTTTCGCCTTAGCCAGAAGCTGAGCGCTTTGGAGCGCATAGACAGTAGTTGAGACGCCAAGGGCCTCAAGAGGGCTCACCTAATGAACGGTTGATTGGAATCGCTTATAGAGAGCGAGATTCCCCAACATCCAGGGCGTTGATGAAAGAACTTATTTGAAGAAAAAATGATGTAGGAGAGTTTGCTAGAAGGACTCCTAACGGACAATGACGGACTTCAGCTCCAGAAGTTCGAAGACTTCGTTAATGCTAAGGTTGTCAGCCGTCCAAAAAGGGATGGCCAGTGGCATGGATCCAAGGAAGGGGTCGACTAAGCTGAAAACAGATTACCTTAATATTGTTCGAGGAGGGCACCTAGCTCGCAAAGACGCCCGTAGCGCCTTGAGATGCCAACGCGTATCACCTTTGCTTGTGCTTGCTGCCCCAGCTTGTAATTCATTAAATTCGTACCTATCTAATTATTCATAATGAGTGTGGCGGCGTTGCTCCACAAGTGGCATGTTCGCCCTCACTTCCTGGAGCTTGTCGAGATCCAGGTCCACCACCAAGAGATCGGTGTCCGGCCGGGAGGACTCGGCGAGAACGCGCCCCCACGGGTCGATGGCGATGGCGTGGCCGTAGCTCTGGCGCTTGCCGTCGGCGTCGTGCCGGCCGACCTGGGCAGCACTGATCACGTAGCTCTGGGCATCGATGGCCCGGGCCCGGTTGAGGGCCACCCAATGGGCCTCGCCCGTCTTCACGGTAAACGCAGAGGGATAGAGCAGCAGGTTGGCGCCGTTTTCCCGCAGCTGCAGGGTTGTTTCTGGGAACCGGATATCGTAGCAGATCTGGGGGCCGATACGGAGGCTTTCGAACTCGATGAGCTCCGGGAGGCGGGTGCCGGGCTCCACCGACTTCGACTCTCGGAGAATGGGGCCGTTAGGAACGTCGGCGTCGAACAGGTGGATTTTCTGGTACCGGTTGAGGATCTCGCCGCGGGGTCCCAGCCACAGCAGCGTGTTGCGTACGCGGTCGCTGGGAGGCTCGGTGGGTTCGTGGACGCCGACGCTGACGTACAGCGGGAACCTGGCCAGGGCCGCCTTGAGTTCCGAGTAGAAAGGGGAGGCGGCAATGGGCTGGGCCAAGGCCACGGTTTCGGCCGGGGACCCGGCGATGTAGTCACTGGCCTCGGGCAGGAAGAGGGCTGCACAGCGGGCTTTGTACGCGCGCTCGAGCAGGGCCGCGGCCTGCAGTCCGTTGGCCCTCAGGTTGGCCGTGGAAGTCAATTGGCCGACGCCTACCTTCATGCCGGCTGCGTTGATTGTGCGAGCTGAAGGTTTTAGGGGTATTATGGGAGGTGATGATTAGGGTGACGACTTGGATGTGGCTATGTAGCTGATCTAGGAAGGTCATATATAAGAGTGACAAGATAATTGAGGTTAGACAGACGAAATAGATGACGATTGGAATACTATTGGGTAGGCCGGAAGGGTCGGAAAGGAAGAGAGTTGAACCAAGGGTGAGACCGCAGGGGGGATCGTAAGGTGGATCATCGGGGATTTTATAGGGGGGATCATAAGGGAGACCATAGGCGATCCTAAGGGAGATCATGAGGGGGATTGTAAAAGCGGTAATAACGGAAATTATGAGGGCGATCGTAAGGCGGTCATAAGGCGATCATAGGGGGGTCCTTAGAAAATCGTTAGAGCGATCATAAAGGGGATCATTAGAGGATCATTAGGGCGATCATTATGGAGATCATTACAGGATCATTACAGGGATCATTACAGGGATTACTGGGATCATTACGGGGATTACAGGGATCATCACCGGGATCATTACATGGAACATTACAGGGATCAGTACAGGGATCATTAGAGAGACCATTAGGGAAATCACTAGAGGGATCAAGGCGATCATAAGGGCGGGAATCATTAGATAGCTCAGCACTAATCAGAGGAACTCCTCATAATCGATTAAACGCCATAGGTGGGTGGGCCGGCAAGCGAGTTCAGTAGATGGCCTAGGTTCATGAAAGCAGGACCATGTTGAGAGCCTTCTTAAAGGGCCGCCATTAGGTATGCCTCCTCGAACACCCGACCCTCCATCACAGACACGGTGGTATGCACTAAATCATTACTGATCAAATAAATATACACTAAACAAAGGGCCTCCGGTGAAGGGCTCTCAGCTGGTCCACATCAGGGGTGCTTTGCGCCAGGTCACTGTAGTCCTCCGTCTCTTTGTCGTCGTCGTCGTCGTCATCATCATCGTCGTCGTCTTCGTCCCCGTCGTCAGCGTCGTCTTCGCCGTCGTCGTCGCCTTCGTCCATATCTCCGACCCACTCGTCATCGTCATCGTCTCGGAAGATGTCATCGTCTTCCTCAAGAAATTCGTCGTGCTCCCCCCCTAGGCCCATGTCGTACGCTTCGTCACCCGGGATGTAGTCCGCGTCCTCATCTTCCGGCAGAAGATACACCACGCTGCCTGGGTCCTGGGGATCCGAGGGCCTGGTAAGGTCTCCGTGGGGCATGGCTGGGGACGAGCGGGCCTCGCTGGCCGGAGTGCTGCCCATCGGCATGGTCTCGAACGCCGCCGACGCCTGCGTGCTGAGCAGGGGCACCTGATCCTGAGGTCGGTTTTTCAGGGCTGATGCTGTGTCGGGCGTCGATGCTGCCGTTCTTTCAATGGCAGCGGTGGTAGCCGCCGACCCATCAGACGTGGGCGCCTCCCTGGGCCCCGTCGAGGTCTCGTGGGCGGGTTCCTGGTCAGCATGGCCGGAGGCGGCTCTGCACACAGCACAGCCCTTGATCACCCCGCTGATGGTTTCTCGCACGCCTTGCCAGTAGTACTTGCTCAGAATCAGCTTGAGCAGCTTGTTGATGCCACTGTGGTTCTGCTCGTGGAACTGCTTGGTGATCAGCCGCTGCTCCTCCGGATGGGAGATCACCGGGGTCCCCGACCGCTTGTATATCAGCACTCCATTAACGACTTCGTAAGAGCGGCCGCGGCTGCGGATCCGCGTGCGCTCGGTGCGAGAGAGCCCCGGCGGGTATTTCCCCAGGGTGATGTAGTTGTACAGGTTCTGGAACTCCGGACTGTGCTTTCTGGCGGCCGGCAGGGGAGGGGTCGAGGGCGACAGAAACGGTGGGGCCTCCGCACCCCGAGCGAGGTCCACGGGGTCCGTGCCCCCGGGGTGTGGGGCCTCGGAAACCGGGACGGGAGCCGTAAACAAGGGCCCGGCACCGCGAGGCCGGGCATGGGCCAGTGAGGCAGTGGCCGGGGGCTGCGATGCCAGCGGGCGCCCGAAGATGAAGGCGTCCACAGGGTGGCTGAAGCCCTTGAGAATGCCCGCGCCCTTGAGGGTGCCGAGCAGCCGGAAGTCCAGGCGGTCCAGGATCCGGCACGCCCCAACGTTGCAGTCGTAGACCAGGTTGAACAGCGCGTAGTCGTGGCCCAGTTGGCGCGCCCACCGCATGAAGCACTGGGTCATGGCCATGCCGACCCCGCGGCGCCGGAACTTGGACTTGACCAGAAAGTTGCCCGTGCAGATGTGGGCGCTCCGGCCCGGGTAGCAGGGCAGGATGCAGAACGAGCCCAGGCACTCGTTGGAGTCGAGCAGATCGAAGTCCTCCAGGTTGAGCTCGGAGTTGTCGCCGCTCACCACCACGCCGGCCACCCCCGAAAACCACGTCTTCTCGAAGGTCTCGAGCAGCAGGCGGTGGGTCTCCGGAAACGACTGGCCCCGGTCGATCTCGGCGTTGTACTCCACACATAGCGACGCCACCAGCTCCAGCGGCAGCTGGGTGCTGTTCCACACCGGGTAGATGGTCGCGGTGGACCCGTTGTCGAGCCGCACGGATTGACTTGCCAGCCTCAGCGCCATCGCCGATCCATGAACGCGTTGATGGGCCGGACACGTGACGGGCCGGGGCCTTGGGGTCTCCTAAACACCACGCGATCCCGTAGTTTATCTCACGATAAGATCGTGATCTGATAGAATGGGGGCAACTCGATCTGTGTTTTTCGTGTTCCTCGAAACCGGATGCATACACACATGCCTTAGATTTTAGGTTTTTTGTGAGCACGGGGTTTCACTAGGTTGGGTCTCCACCGATTTGTTTTCACCGATTTGTCTCCACCGATTTGTCTCCACCGATTTATTTTCACCGATTTGTCTCCACCGATTTGCCTCCACCGATTTGGTTTCACCGATTTGTTTTCACCGATTTGTTTTCACCGATTTGTCTCCACCGATTTGTCTCCACCGATTTGGTTTCACCGATTTGGGTCTCCACTAATGTGGTCCTTCTCTAAGTCTGTATTTTTTAGTCCTCTCTAATTTTGACCTTCTCTATTTTTGATGTCTATTCTCTCTAAATTGTTTTGGTTTAATAATGTGCTCGTAAGTGTTTTTCGCAACCGCGAGAACGTATGCATTGCATATTTTACACGGGAATTTTAAAAAGAAGTATACAAGCGCAGGGCGTCTGGCCCAATCTCCTTAGTCTAGTTCTACACGCGGGCTTAGATGCAAGTGTAACCACCATCGATGAGGATATCGGTGCCGGTGGCGAAGCTCGAGGCCTGGGAGGCCAGGTAGATGGCGGCGTTGGTCAGCTCGTCCATGTCACCAAGGCGGCCCATGGGGGTGCGGCGCTGCCACTCCATGAACAGCGACTTGAACGCACGGTTGAGGGCGGTGTCCATGTAACCGGGGGAGATCGAGTTGACCCGGATGCCGAACGGAGCCCACTCCACGGCCAGCGACTTGGTCAGGTGCAGCACCGCCGCCTTGGACGCGTTGTACGCGTTCTGGGCCTGGGGGAAGTTGACAATATGAGCAGACATCGAGGCGATGTTGATGATGGCGCCGCCGGCGCCCTTGGCGATCATGTGGCGGGCCGCCGCCTGCGACACCAGGAAGGTACCGGTGACATTGATGTCCATGACGCGGCGGAACTTGTCGGCGGGGTACTCCTCGGCGTGCACAAGGTCGGCAATGCCGGCCGAGTTTACCACCACGTCGATGTGGCCGAACTCCTCCACCACCGAGTCCATGATCTCGGCCACGCTCTGCTCGTCACGGACGTCGGCCTTGAAGAACCGGGACTTGACGCCGTAGGCCTCGTGCAGACGCTTGGCGGCGTCCAAACCCAGCTCGGTCTGCACATCCAAGATAACGATTGCCTCCAGGCCCACGGAGCACAGGCCCTCAGCCATGGAATAACCCAGACCACGGGCGCCACCGGTGACGAGGCCGACCTTGCCGTCCAGTCGGAAACGCTTAAGGAAGTCCTTGGGGGTGCTGGAAGGCTCAGGCTCGCTGGCCTTGGCAGCAGCGACCTCCTCAGCAGTGGGAGGGGCAGGGACGATGGCCCGCTGGGCGTCGGGGTTATAAAGACTCATGGCTCAATAGATAATAGGAATGAGAACGGGGTTCTACAATAGATAGTGGCAGCGCGACCGCGCTATTTATATATGGAGCGAGACATTGCGGCAGGCCCAGGGGCCAGGGTAGTACCGGCAGTTACACACATCATACCCAAAACCTCTTCGTTTTTCCTGCACCTCACCGTGATCCTAGTGTGTTTGTAATATAGATGGGAAAAGGGTTTCTGCGTCCGTTGCTAAAGAACACCTTTCCTGCTGGCAGTGGGATGTGCGAAAGGAGGGTGTTCCGGCATTGGCAACAACGAGAAAATCGCCTGGCATTGATTGGAGCCCGCAAATCGGTGGAATAAAACTCGACGTACATCTGTAATCGTTGTGGCCCCTTATCGGGCCTGATTAGGTTTAATTGGTAAGCTTTCAGAGACATAATAATTATCGCCTACTCAAACACAACTTCGACCAAATAGTCCAATACCACTTGAGGCTGGGCAAAGCTTCACATGACACGACATCAAGGACAACAAACTACTGGAGAAAACCATATAGTGGTCGCTGGAACTGTAGGTTTTTGGTGGCCTGAAAATTTTTGACACATGCGGCAACCATGTGCTATTGTTTTCTGCAGCGCGTGTAAGATTGGTGGTGCGATCTTGCAGAACAACCACAATGCCGGTGTTTTGATTCGATCGAGGTGCAGAACCTAAAAAATCAAACCTTAGCTGATCGGTGCGCAAAAAAAAGATAAAAACAGAGGGAA
Organism: Starmerella floris; assembly: GCA_030555655.1. Taxonomy (NCBI): domain Eukaryota; kingdom Fungi; phylum Ascomycota; class Dipodascomycetes; order Dipodascales; family Trichomonascaceae; genus Starmerella; species Starmerella floris. The sequence goes on from JANIWM010000010.1 coordinate 127,647, forward strand.
CAAATGATTTTGCTAGGTCGGCGATGGCCCATTCCGCTCGGTGATTCGGGGATGGCGAGATAGTGCGACCTAAACCTCCCACACGCGTCCGGCTCACCCCACTTCACACCTTCCAATGTGGGGTAGTGAGATGTCGACCTCCTAATCACCCTCCTAATCACACGATTCACCGCTACAAGCAGCACACGGCCAACCCCAATAATCCCGCAATCACAACCACCGTCGAGGTGCCGTTAGGTTCGACTCGGGCAAGCGGCATGCGATCTAAACTTTAGTCCCACTGACGAGTATAAATAAACTATTAAAAGTGACCTTACAAAAAAGGGGGGGAAAAGACAACCAGGAAAAATTTTACACTGTACACTGCATGGTTTAGACCAACTCTATGTAATTGGCGGGGAAAATGCCTTTTCGGCCGTTGAGTTCTCCCGTCCACCAGTCATCTGTAGAGTCGCTCTTGGCGGTAATATTGATATAGTCACCCTTTTGGAAGGCAAGGTCGCCCGGCTCTTCGCCCCCGAACGAATACAGGGCCACGCCTTGGGTCACAGTGCCCGGAGCCTTCGGCGGCGGGGCAGGCGGCCGGGCTTGTGGCTTCGACCGCCGGTAGTCGTCCGCCTCGTAGTCGTCCCGGCGCCTTCTGGGCTGGTCGTCTTCGTAGTCATCCGTATATCCGCGGCCGCTGCCACTGCGCGGGGCGCCGCCGGACCGGCGCGGCGCCGCGTCATAGTCGTCATAGTCGTAGTCGTCGGCGTAGCGGCCCGACGCCCGGCCGCCGCCGGAGCTGCGGGGGCCCCGTCGCGCGGGCGGCTCGTCATCGTATGGGTCGTCGTAGTCGGCGCGGGTGCCGGATCGGGCGCCCCCACGGCGTCTGGGCGGGCCGTAGTCGTCGTAGTCGTCCTCGGCGTAGCGCCCCGAGGCCCGACCACTGCCCGAGGCCATGCGCGAGCTATAGGTCGACATGTTGTCGTAGTCGGACTCGTCCGGCATGTCGTCGTAGAAGTCCTCGTCCATTTCATCGATGCCCACGTCGCTCCGGAACGCCCGGGAATCGAGCACGTTGTAGAGGATCTGCACCGAGCGGGGCGCCTGGACCCGGCCGGCGAGGATTTGTTTTGCGGGCACGGGGCGGCCGTAGAACTTCTGGTTGGCGTCCTTGCGCTCGACCAGAACCGAGCCCTCCAGGGAGATACCGGCGTACAGACCCTTGCTCTTGGAGTAGCTGAACACGGTGGCCACGCCGGAGGTGCCGGCGGCGCCACCGGCCTCACCGGCGCGGCCCAACGGGCCGGCGGCCAGCGAGACGTTGCCGCCTAATTGCAGGGTGCCCGCCGACGCAAACGTCTTCACGGCGTCTGGGGAGTTGAGCACAAAGATGAAGTCGGTGAGATCGGCCCCAATTAGACCACCGGTGCCTGCGCCAGCAGTCATTACGGCGGACGGCGGCGACCACGTTCCGTCGGGAAGCCGGGCCACAATCAGACCCGAGCCGGCGCGGCCCGAAAACAGGAAGCCTGCTCGCAACACCGTGAGAATGCACAGCCCGTAGGCGTTCTGCAGCACATGCGGGGGAATGACTTCCTCGTAGCGGATCATCTGATTGGGCTTCACGAAGCTGGTCAGGATTTTCGCCGCCTTCTTGACCTCTTGGCCCAGCGACTGAGGGACGGGATTGTTGATGAAACCCATGGGCTCGAATTCGGGGGGAAGCGGCTGTGGGGTGGTGGAAGGTGATAGGTAAGAACAAAGGCAACGGTGGTGATGATGCTGCAATCGCTCCCCCGTTACTAAGCACACCCGCAGCCGGTGAAATCAGCTTGGGGAAGCTTAGGGTTGAGTGCCCCTTCTGCTGCAGATACGACTCCGGCCAGCCATCATTAATGAGGCGAAGCGGGGGGAAAGGAGTCACCCCGGGGACGGTGGAACCTAAAAGGGGCCGCCCCGCTTTCCCCATTTGAAAATTGTAAACGCCCATTTCGGAGCGCAATTTCGTAGTGGGAGCGGATCGCCTTGCGCAAGCTGCCAGCCGCGCTTTTTTTAATAAGACAAGGACCCGGGGCAACGGTGGTCGAGCCAGGCACAGCAACCAGCCGGGAGGGGAGAGACGGCTCTAACGGTGGGATCTTCCCCTTGACGAGCCACCACCGAGAAACTGGGTGCCAGCCACCACCAACGGGTTGTGTGCCGGTACTAGTATTGGCCAGACCGGTGCGAAATTATTGCAACTTTATATAAATAACCTAAATTAGGGTCTCTAATCAGGACGAGGGGGAAGGGGAGGTTTTCGAACGGTGTTCCTGGAGCTTGTACATATGCATGGGTGCGCGCCCTCCCGCCAATGATGGCGGCCAGGATCGGCGAGGAAAAAACATTGCCTCGAGTGACACCGGTGGTGGTGTGGACCGGGGGTATGGCACACATGTCTCTTCCGTGATTCCTCCCAGCGGCGGACGGGTGCCATCCGGGGTGCTACGGGGCACAACCCTCGCCCTTGCGCCGGGCGAGCGGTCACCTGATGCGGAGCGTGTGGTTTGCTGATAGGCCCGCTTACTGTGGCCCTGTGGGACTCTTCGTGGAATATTTTGGATCAATGAGAGGACTGTCGCGGATTTCCAGCGCACTGCTCCGCGCCCGGCGCGGAGCCGGCGCCTCGCGTGCGCCGCCCCTCCGCCCGCTGTCCTCAGCCTCCTTGTTCGCATCACCCCGGCCCGTCGCGGTCTCCTCCTTGTTCCGGGCCCCCTTGGCCCAGCGCTCGGCGCTGCGGCTGTACTCGAGCCAGCCCCAGGCCTCCGGCACCCGGCGGATTTTCCATGCCGCCAAGGTGACCCTGGGATGGCTGGGGGTGCTGGTGGCGGTGCCGGTGGGCTACTTCATCGCGTTTGTGATCTACGACTCCACGACGTACCAGGGCGGGCCATTGGTCACCGACGTGGCCATTCCCATCAACGCCCTGCACCTGAAACGGGGCGGGCCCAAAAACCTGCCGATTGCCGACTCGTTTGTGGACGAGGTGGAATTGGGCAACAGCAACGACAAGCCCCGGCTGCTGATCCTGGGCTCCGGCTGGGGCTCGGTGGCCCTGCTCAACAAGCTGGACACGTCGCAGTACAACGTGACGCTGGTCTCGCCCACCAACCACTTCCTGTTCACCCCGTTGCTGCCGTCGGCCGCGGTGGGCACGCTTTCGCTGGACACCCTGGTCGAGCCCATGCGCCACATCTGTCAAAAGAAGAACGTGCGGTTTCTGCAGGCCGCGGCCCACGACGTGGACTTCGACGGCCGCCTGGTCGAGGTCCGCAGCGAGGACGTGAACCTCAACGAGAAGAACTTCTACATCCCCTACGACAAGCTGGTCATCGCCACGGGCGCCTCCACCAACACGCACGGCGTCAAGGGCCTGGAAAACTGCCTGTTCTTCAAGACCGCGGCCGACTGCGAGAAGCTGCGCACGACGATCTGCCGGAACCTCGAGATCGCCACGCTGCCGTCCACGTCCGAGAGCGAGCGCCGGCGGTTGCTGAGCTTTGTGGTGTGCGGCGGCGGGCCCACCGGCGTGGAGCTGGCGTCGGAGATCTACGATCTGCTCAAGGAGGACGTGTCCAAGATGTACCCCCACCTGCTGGTGAACCTGGCCTCGGTCCACATCATCCAGAGCCGGTCGGCCATCCTCAACACCTACGACGAAACCATCTCTAAGTACGCCATGGACCGGTTCATGCGCGACGGCATCGATCTGCAAACCAACGCCCGGGTTCAGGAGGTCCACGCCGATTCGGTGACCTTCACCAAGACCAACGACAAGGGCGAGCGCCAGCTCTACAACGTGCCGTCCGGCCTGACGCTGTGGACCACCGGCGTGGGCCTGAGCCGGTTTGTGCAGCGCGTGATGACCAACCTCAAGGACCACCAGAAGAACCGCCGCGCTATCGAGACCGACTCCCACCTCCGGGTCATCGGCACCCCGAAGGGCGAGGTCTACGCCATCGGGGACTGCTCCACCGTCCGGCACTCGCTGGCCAGCGAGCTGGAGACGCTGATCCGCACCAAGCTCAAGGAGCAGGTCGACGTCAACGACGAATACGAACTCAAGACCATCGACGACTGCCTGTACCAGGTGCTGCGCAACGAGCCGTCGGCCCGCATCTACCTGCTCAAGCTGCGCGACAAGCTGCACAAGTGGTACCAGCCCGAGGACCGGGTCCACCTCAACCGGGTCATCGACGACCTCAAGAAGGTGAACTCCAAGCTCACCAGCTTGCCGGCCACCGCCCAGCGCGCCAACCAGCAGGGCATCTACATGGCCAACAAACTCAATAGACTGGCCATGGCCACGCCCCAAATGATCAAGGACGTGGAGGACGTGGACACGGCGCTGACCCGGGGCTTCAGCTACCACCACCTGGGCTCGCTGGCCTACATCTCCAACGCCGCCGTCTTCGACACCGGCGACCAGATCGGCTTCAACGTGTTCGGCGGCGTCATGGCGATGTATCTGTGGCGCAGTGTTTACATGTCGCAGACCGTCACCTACCGGGCCCGCGTGCACATGTTCTTTGACTGGCTGTACCGCGGTCTGTTTGGCCGGCAGATCTACTCTTACGACCGAGTCGCCAAAAACAACGGCGACAACTAGACACAAGCTATATGCTAGACCCGGACCCTATCGAGCAATTGCGCTGGACCTCGTTCCCCGTAACGCTTTGCTGCGAACTCGGCCCTAAAAAAGTCCTAAACTTGACATTCGAAAAAAAATATCTGAGCTCGACATGTTGATAGTAATATCAAATAATAATATAATAAAGTGCAAGGGTTTTTCTGCAGGCACGGCTATGTGTGGGGTTCATTGTAGTCCCATGTGGGAGGCTCATAGTAGTCCGTCATCGTCATCGAACCCATGAGGTTGCCGGCGTTGGTTTCGATTCATGTCGGGCCGGCTGGTGAACGAGCTGTTGTTGAGTACGATGCTGGACATAGAGGGGTCGGCGGACTGGGCGTCCGGGTAGTAGGAGCTTGATCTGGATATGTCCGAGAGATTAGTATCTTGCCTGACGAAGTCGGGGCGGATGAAGGACTCGTCGGTGTACTGGATGGATGTGTCGTACGACTCGTCATATTTGGACAGACTGGCTCTGGAGTGGTCGATCGACGTGGGGGGTTCTAATTGATTAAGGGGGTTTTCGTGCTCCAGGGATGGCGCATGCAGGTTTTTGGGCGCGGCCCGTGGGCCTTGCGAAGTAGAGGAAGCGTCCGTGCCTCTATAGTGAGCGACCGGCTCGTCTCCTTTCTGGGACGAGTTCACCGGCTTTCGGGGAGGATTGGCGATCTGAGCCGGGTTGCGAGAGTCCTGCTGGCGGTAGCCCCGGGGGCGGGAATCCTGCTGGGAATACTGTTGTTGGGTGCCCGAGTAGCTGGCGTCCTTCTGGTGGGAGGTCTGCTGGGAGTCCTGCTGGGAGTCCTGCTGGCGGTAGTCTGAATAACGGGTGCCTTGCTGGGGTGAGTCAGGCTGGCGGTCCGGCTGAGGGCTGTCAGGCTGGCGGTACTCCTGCTGGCGAATCTCCGGCTCGCTCGATGTGTCTATGTTACGTGAAGAGTCCGGCTTGTCATCAGCCGCCCGTGTCGACTTGTCGTCGGTCTTATTCGGGCAGGGCGGGTTTTCATGCTGTGAATGCGAACTGGAGGTCTCCGCCATGGTGTGCACAGATTCGTTTGGGGCGATGATGGTGCCCGGCGCGCCGTCACCCGGGCGAGACGCTTGTGCCCGTTGCTGGTACTTGGACATGGCCGGATACAGAGCCCTGACCTCGGCGGAATGCTTTGCCACGAGGTCGGAAACAATGTTGTGGAACTCCTGGCAAAGAAGACTGCTATTAGTGGTTGATGACAACTTTTGGTTGATCAGGGAAACGTTCTCCCGCTCGAGGCTGGCGATCTTCTTGTGCAAGTGGGCCAGCAGCTCCTCGAGCTGGGCCCGCTCGCCCTCCAGCTGCACGGACAACCGCGTCACGTCCTCGAGCGATTTGGTGTTGGTGGCCAGCTGGCCGCGCTGGGATTCGGCCTGGTCCCGCCATTTCGCCGTCACCGCCATCTCCATGTCCAGCTGGCGCTTGAGCGCCGCCAGCGAGATGTCGTCCTTGGAGGTCCCGCGCTTGGACTCCGGCTGCTCGCCATCCGTGGACTCGCGGTGCCGTTCTCTCTGGAGGTGGGCCAGCCGGGCCTCGGTGTGGCTGACCTGGACTTGCGACGCCTCCAGATGGTTGCGGGTGTCGGCCAGGTCCATAAACAGCCGATCGAAGGCCGACGCAATGTAGGCCACCTGCCCATTCAGCGCCGGGGACTGCTGGGGCATGGCTTGGGCGATCTTGGCCGTGAGCTGGTCCAGCTCTCGGCGGAGATTGGCGCCGCTGCCGGCCGGGTCCGAGGACCCGTCCAGGCCCGAGTCCCGGCTGCCGGGGGCGTCCCTATGGCGGGGATGCTCGTTGACGGTGGCCAGGTAGGCCGAGTCGCCGTTGGAGGCCGCCGAGTACTGCCGCTGATGCTTCGGGGCCATGACCCAGCTCCGGCGCGAGCCCTGCGTGTTGGTGGTGAACGAGGACATTGCGCTACTGGCGGATCGGTTGCGCTGGTGGTTCGGCAGGGGCTTGCCGGTGAGGGCCAGGGCCATCACCGAGCAGTGGTGTTGCAGGATGATGCGGTCCACCGTGGACTTGCGGCGCTCGGCCTCGGCCCGCGAGTGCTCCATGTCTCGGATTTTCTCGTTGGACACGGCCACCTCCTCGGCCGCCTGCTTGCTCAGCCGTTTCTCCGACTTGGAGGTCCGGTCCTGGCTCAGCAGCTTGCTGAACCGGTTGGAGGATTTCGTGGAGATGATCGAGCTGCGGTCGTCCACATGCAGCCGGCCAATGGAACTGGCCGCCTCTCGCATCTTGAACTCGACGTCCATGCGATTGTTCAGGTCCTTGAGCCGTTGATCCAGGTTGGACTGCTCGGCGTAATAGGTCTGCAGCTCGTCCGCCTTGAGCGTGCGGAACCCCTGGCTGAAGTCGATGGCGGCCTGTAAAATCGGCGGCATTGCCGGAGGCCCCGAGGGAGGCGGGGAATAGCTGCCGGACATGATCATCGCCGGAGCATTGAGATACTCCATGGGGTCATTCACGGACGCAAAGCCGTCATACTCACTCATTGCAGCGGCCGAGCCTGACTGAGTGGGGTTGTTTCCCGCGGCGATACAGAAGTCAAGTCAGGAATCCGGTCCTGGCCACGGACGGTAAAAATACACACCGAACGAGATGTCCAAGCTGCGGTAAACACGGTCAAGCGCCGGTCAAATCTACACCCTACACGAGCTATTTCTACAAGACTAACACTGGGAAAAGTCCGCTGGGGAGTGCCGGGCTTTCGGTGTGGTCTCAGTCTCTTGCAGATCTTGTTGATGCCGGGGGTGGTGGTGCGTAGTGGGGCTTACTCATATAAATTCCAGTACCAACCCGAGCGTCACGCGTCACCGTTACTGTGCGTAATGCGCATGTGCACAAACATCACGCCGAGCAACTCCCGCCCTTCAGCATCAACATAGTAATCGCTGTTGACTAAAATTGCAATTGATTGCAAATCCACTGCATCTCTCAACCCTGTTTGGCCGGATCAGGCATGAAAACCCATCGGAATCCATTAGTCATGTCGTTTTTCCCAGAAACCGCGATCCCATCTGCGTACATAAGGGCCGGTGCCATATGAAAAGGCTCACCGAGTTCACCTACTTAGAGCCTCGGCCCACATAAAGCCATCTTTTGGGCCAAATAAATCAAGGCTCCTCCCCTCCGCCTACATAATGGCTCCAACGTGAAGGCTCCTACATAAAGGCTCCTCCTACATAAGGGCTCCTCCGACATAAAGGTGAGATACATAAAGGCTCCTCCAACATCAAGGCGCATCCTATATAGCTGCATCTACAACAGGGCAATCCTACATGGAACCTGTACCCAGCAGTGTAAATAAGACATCTCGCATCTGCGAATCCTTTTGTGGCTCCCCTGAACTCTCTTTGCTAATGCTCACCTTAAGAAATTTAATATTCATATACAACGCATGTAATAGGGGCAAAATTTAACGCGGATAACCGCATTGCCAAAAACGCCTGTAAAAGGCTTCCCACCGATAGAAACTTGAAACACTTTGAGTATGCAATAAATTAAGTCAATATGGGTTTTATATTGGATTCTAGTTTCCAACCGCGTTGTCTCACGATTTACGGAAATCAGAAAGCACTGGGTATATGGACTCAAACGCTTGATATATCTCTTCACGTTGCTTCGCCCCAGTCAACACAATCTTGCCAGAAACGAAAATTAGCAGTACAATCTTTGGCTTGACCATACGATAAATAAGGCCGGGGAACAGTTCCGGTTCATAACTCGAGAAAATTCCGTGGCAGAACGCAAGACCCTCCAAACGAATAGGGAACTTGACGTCGCAAGAACTTACGATATTTTGAATCTTGAAATCGGTGAATTTCGCCATGAATCCGAGCTTTTGGATAATACGAGCATACTTTCTTGAAGCCAGCTTCGAGTCGTCCTCACTCTTGGCACCAGTAACCACCATCTTTCCCGACGCGAAGATCAGGGCAGTTGTCTTTGGTTCTCTAATTCTCATGATCACAGCGGCAAAACGCTTGGGGTTGTATTCGGCATTACGCGCGTGAAGAGCAATGGTTTTCAGGTCCAGCCTACATGCAAGATTCACGGTCGCGACGATGTTTTGAACGGTGGGCAAAATACCACTCGATCCCTCTTCCTCTTCCGGTTTCACCGCTGGAGTCGTCTGCTCGACAGCATTGTTGTCAGCCTTTAGTGGCTGGTTATGATTGAAGTCTGTCGGTAGCGACAGGCTTTCTTTTGACACAAACCTGCTAGCTTCGGCAGGTGTGTTGGGTGCTCTTAATGTGTCCATGTTGATGGGTTAGTAGAAATCCGAGATGCGCAATTCAAATTAGGGAGGTTCAACAAACGAATGTCACCTTTAATTAGTTCCCGAAATCGTAACAGAATAAAAAAAGAACAGTACCGCACTGATTTATCACCGTGAAACAATAATTATACAACCCAGTTACTGTGGGCAAGGGTCGAGTAGCTAACGGATCAATTGATAGCCCGACGTGACTCAGCTAACAAAAATTCAAGGAGATCCCCCGGGGTCCTTATATAGTATTGTTACAAACATTAGTCAGCACTTCAGGGTCAGTTTTCCTGCATATATGATATTTCTGGGAACGCCACACTGAGGTGCACCTGTAGAATAGCTTAGCATCATAGCTCACTAAGAGCCGGCATGAATCAACAACCTGAGAACTAAACTCGCTAGTAACTTGGATGGACACAGGCAACAATTCAAAAAGTGTTTGTGGTTGTTGCCACGTACGTTGTAACTGATGGTGTGCATCTTACCCGGATCATGTGATGTCACTGATAATTCTAGCACATCCCAGACGATACCATAAATGATGAAAGCATTGCTTCGGCTAAATTATTTATTGGAATCGTACTGATAACATTTAATGCGCTTGGGGAGTTGGCCCGCTACCGTTTGGTCGAGAACATCTGCAATGGTGGTGACGCCCGTCTTATCATCTTCGAATGAGAATTTGTTAAAATTACTAAACCCGTACCCGTGAAGTTTTTTAAACCAGCTTTCACGGTTCTAGGTGGAAGGTGATTTACAGAAAATTCAGCATGGGGGTTAGGTAGTGGCAGTAGGGGATGAGTAACGTCGGAGCGGACCTGGCCACTGGGCTGTCGTAACCGCCCCTGGTCGTCCTTGTTCCCAAGAGACATATATAATTGCAGCATGTGAGCATGCGTTCGTATGAAAATAGCTAGACTTGATTCAACACTTAGAGACTGATTCGTAATGCATGTAATTAACCTTGGTAGTGCAATTGGTTCTCCTGCGTTCGCCCGTTGCGGACATCAGCCATTCGGTCCAAATAACCTGCACAAATAAATATGTTTGAAATGCATGAAGACACACATCGAAATTTATGTTGATTCACTCAAGGCAGCTGCACTTTCATCCTACCTTACCTTCACGCCAGGACGCCCCCCTGGGCTAGGTCGAACCCACCCAGGCGGTCAAACTGGTTGCCAAATCCATAAACAGCAGGGACCCCCATCAACTCTTGGCCGAGTGTGGAAAGTCACTGATCTCGCACTGAATTGGGAACGCGGAAGTGGATTGAGGAATGTGTGAGTATGAGCACTCTTTTCTCTCCCGGAATCTCGGCCAGTGATCTCGGGTCCAATCTCCCTAGAGTGACCCCTCAGTCGAATTTGCCAGTACATTCAAGGACCGCATCTCCGGACAAAAGACTCGCTTCTCTCATATACAAGTATATCAGCGATGTCCCGGACGATGCACTCGTTGCCGTTACGGATGCTGTCATGACCTTACTGCTCGATCAGGAAATCAGCGACCAAAGTCGCCAATTGCAAATCGAGGAGCTATTGGATCTACAAACCCCCCTCTCTTATTCAGATATGGAACTGATGATTTCCATCGCGCAGGAAAAGGCGACGTCTACGAGCGAGGTGCCCGGGGATCTGTCTGATAATTCGGACTTGATGGATGAGTCCGAGGACCTGGGGCTCAGCGATGACGACAGCGAGCCAAATTTCATCGCTCTCAATGATCCCATCAGATTGAGAACTAGTGTTACCGTGCGACCAGAAGATATCGATGCCCATTGGCTTGAGAAGAAACTCGAAACCAGCATGGTAACCGTACCAGATCTTTTGGCCAAGTACCAGCATCTACGGGATATGAGTTTGCAAGAACGACAAACTGAACTAGAACAACTACTGGGCACCCAAAATCTGGCTCTCTCTCAAGTCCTGAGTCATAATCTCGACACAATTGTACTCTATACCAGGCTGGCACTGGCAGACTCTCCCAACCAGCGAGACGCAGTGGAAAAAGAGATTGCCGACCTCAATCTCAACGCAGATATGGCCTCCCAAGAATACATGAATGAGGACCTACCACGCAAGCTGGATCTTGGATCGACTGGTAGACCAATAACGGAGCCCATTGACATTAGCGTGGACCTGCCTGCAAATTCTACAAAACTGTCCACCACTCTGTACGAACAGTTCAACATACCTGCCCTTTCGGGAAAGAAGACGGTCGACTGGCCACTCATTGAGACTGGGGACTTACCCGTCTTTGCACGGGGAGCTTTTCTAGGAATCCGGACCCTTAATCCTATACAATCCAAGGTTGCTAACACGGTCCTGCACAGCGAAGTGAATATTCTTGTGTGCGCTCCCACTGGTGCGGGTAAAACTAATATCGCTCTGCTCGGAATCACCAAATGCTTGAATCATGGCCTACGTGTTGTATATATTTCGCCGCAAAAAGCCCTTGTACAGGAGCAGGTAGCTACCTTACAAAAGCGGCTGCCTGAGTTCCAGGTCTCTGAGTTGTCTGGCGACAATGCTATGAGCCGGTTCCAGCTGACGTCGGTTGATGTGATTGTTTCCACACCCGAGAAATGGGACATTGTTAGCCGGAAGAAGTCGAATGTCGAACTACTCAGGTCGGTAGGCTTGGTGGTAACTGATGAGATCCACTTGTTACATGATGAGCAGCGTGGTGGGATCATGGAAAACATTGTGATCCGCCACAAAGACGTAGGATCGCGATTGATCGGGCTATCTGCTACCTTGCCAAACTACCGTGATGTGGCTGAGTTCATGTTAGTACCACCGGCAGGTCTTTTCTACTTTGACGCCAGTTTCAGGCCGGTACCTCTCGAACAGCAGTACGTTGGGGTTCATGCCCAGTCACCCATCAAGAAAAGAGAGGCAATTAACATGTCCTGTGTAGATAAAGTTCGGCAGATTGTTGTGGATAGAAAAAAGCAGGTCCTTGTCTTTGTTCATTCCCGCAAAGATACGGCAACCACTCGTGAACTGTTACTGAGTGACGCATCACTCAATCTAAGCCAAGAATCGGTTGGCATTCACCACGCAGGCTTGAGTAAAGAGCAGCGTGCTCGGTCAGAGTCTACGTTTCGCGATGGGTCCATGAGGGTGCTTGTATGCACGGCCACACTGGCTTGGGGTGTCAATCTTCCAGCTGCTGCGGTGATAATCAAAGGCACTGAGCTTTACAATCCAAATGCCAAGGGCTGGCAACAGTTGAGGCCTCAGGATGTCTTGCAAATGCTCGGTCGTGCGGGACGGCCGGGTTTTGACTCCGAAGGCCTTGGTGTTATTATCACTTCCCGAGATTATTTGGGTTATTTTGCCTCCATTGCGACTATGTCCGTGCCTATTGAGTCGCATCTGATGTTCCGCATTGTTGACTCAATTAATGCCGAAGTAGTGCTCAATAATATCAAAACCATTGAGGACGGGTGCCAATGGATAAAGCGTTCATTCTGGGCGGTACGGTGGAGAGCTGATCCTTTCATTTACGGAGACAATTACAGGCTAGAAGATCTCGTGCATTCGGTATTTCTGAAACTTTCGAAGGTAGGTTCTGCCGTTTATGACTATCCTAATATCCGGCCAACTGGTCAAGGTGAATTGGCCTCAAATTTCTATATCACTCCCGAGAGTATGGGAACATATGTGCGCAAGCTCAAACCTTGGTACGCAGAATCCGAAATCATTGATGTCTTTGCCCTTTCAGAGGAATTCAAAGCGCTCACAGTTCGACCGGGGGAAGAGGCTGAGATTGAGCGATTAAAAGAACTAGTGCCTATCCCTGTTAAGGATAACTCAAGCTCCATCGCTGCAAAACTAAGTGTTTTACTACAGACATATATCAGCAGGTTGCCATTATCGGGTCTGACATTACAAAATGATACCGTTTACATAGCACAGTCTGCTTCACGATTGTTTAGGGCGATATTCGAGCTAGCGGTGGATATGAAATGGGGGGTTCTTGCCAGAGCGGCTCATCGACTATATGCAATGGTGGATCACCAGCTTTGGGTTGGGCAGAGTCCATTTAGACAGTTCCCCGGCTATCCGGAACAGTTAGCAAGGAATGCTGAGTCAAACAATCTCCGATGGCTGGACTACTTCCATCTCTCGGACTCTGACTTGGCTTCTGTCTTGAGAACTCAGGATTCGCATATCATAGATTTCGCTCGGAAGTGTTTGGCATCATTTCCTCGCTTCCATGTCAATAGTCGCGCTAGGACGCTATCATCCGATTGGTTGGTGCTCACTATGTCAATTGTGCCTATTTTTGACTCTGATGACATTATTGAGGAAGTCTATGAAGGATTCTATGTTTTGGCTGAGGACCAGTCTGGAAATCTTGCGTTCGCTAAACGATTCTCCCTTGAGGACCTCATGAACCGTGCCAGCACATCCCATGAATTTCACATCAGACTATCGCAGATTTCGCGATCGCCGTATTTATATGTTAAAATTATTGGCGACCGATGGCTCAGTGCAAGCTCAGAATCTTTAGTCAACTTGAGAGGACTCGAATTGCCATTAGACGATGATAATCTTCATATTGTTGATGCGGCTGCGCCCGCGATCGAGGAGAGCGGGATAGATGAAGCCGAACTATTACTTACTTCACCTGTGCTGCGGGCTTTGAAACCGTTGTTGTACGACACAGAGCGCTCAACATTCCTGGGATTGCCTCCGGGTGGGGATCAGCTTCAGTGTGCTCGTCTTGCTATAGCCAGGGCCTCGAAGTTAAATCAACGAGTCCTCCTCTTGTATCCCGACACCATTAAACTGGATCCAGGCATTTTCGATGTCCTAAATCTCCGTTTTATGAGCGTAAGTACAGCTGAACGCCTCAGTCGTACTCTCACCAAATTAGAGTATGAGTTTTCGGACATTGACAGCTTAGTATGTCTTGAGCTGCATAAAGTAGGCTCTGAAGACGGCCACCTGTACGAACTTGCATTAACCAGATTGATACGATACTGGAAATCGAGAAACTTGATGGTGAGAATAATCGGATTGGCTTTGCCTGTGAAAAGTGGATCATCTTTAGGCTCTTGGCTTGGGGTGAAACGATCCGATCAAGTCAGTTTCGAGTTGACTGTTCGAGAGCCATCGTTCCCTAATGTTGACATCCAAATCTTTGATGGATCTATGGTCACATGTTTGAAAAGTGCGGCTGTTACGAAATTGTTGATGGAGAACCTTCCTACATTGATTATTGCATCATCCGGGCGCCAGAAGCTGAAAATTGAGCGCGAACTTAAACTCCTACTTGAAATGAGGGAAACCTCACTTGAGATGGTAAAAGTTGTGTCGAGAACTGAAGAATTGACACCTATGCGACCTGGTGAGTACTCAAATACTATCATATTTTGTCCCTCTGAGTTAGCGCTTGATGAGGTGGTGGAGAACGTCGGATTAGCCACCGATAATGCTGTGGTTTTTACAATTGAACCGGAATTCACAGCCACCCATCTAATAAATTCCCTTCCTATTGAGAGCAGCATGGATCAATATCTGGGTGACGCGCTTATACCTGAAATCCTAGCTGGAAATGTCGGGGATCCCCAAGGCGCTATTGAATATTTCTCGTCTACGTTTTTATATCGACGAGTCAAAGCGAATCCTGGATACTATGATTGCAAAAATCTACAAGTGTGGGTCAGTGAGCTGGTGCAGAGTACATTTGAGAGCCTTGCATCTCTGAATGTTATTGAGATCACCGATGAGGAGTCCCTCGATGTGAAGCCTCTTGAATTGTGTCATATTCTCGCCTACAGTGGTGCCAATGTTTCCGACCTTGTGAGTTTGACCAACAACAAGGCATCTGATATCCCCCAAAACGATCCACGAAAGGCGATGTCTATCATCGACAAGCGCATACTCCTTAGCGTTGCCATTAGTAGTCCCTTATCTGTCTTATTTGAACTCATTGATTTAAGACAAAGCCATGCACGGTCGACGCCAAACTCGTCCTCGTCATTGCTACAGATTCCCTGGGTTGATGACGAGATAGTACAGCGCAGCAACGACGCTGGTGTATACTCAATGTTGGATTTTGTGGCCATTGAGGATGATGATTTACGTTCTACTTTACTAGGTTTTACGAATGACGATGCCCGCATGGTGGACGTCGCTGAATTTGTGAATGAATTCCCCATTGTTGATATCATCGGTGTGAACGTGACCGAGGAAGAGCCCACCAGGGTTACGTTACGGGTTGAAATAGAGCGCGACATGGACGAGGATGACACGGGATCCGGTGAAAATTCGGCAGAGAATACTTGGTTTGTTATTGTGGGAGATCCCCTGGAGAACCTGATCATGGGATTCAAACAAATCGTCATTGACCGTCCTTTAATGCAGGCTGAACTAGCTGTTACAGGTGAACTAAAAAATGCTAAGGTTTGGCTTATGTCAGGCGACTATATTGATGCCGATAAAGAGCAATCGCTGTGAGACCGATATTAACAACAATCTATGGCTAAGTTGTTTAGTTTGACGGCCAGGGGCTCAGTTACTACCAAGGTCCCCAGCACGTTGTGAGCGGGGTGGGTCAATACCATCACATGCATGAGGGAGCCCTTATCCGGGACGCTGCATGTGATCTCATATGTACGCTTCATGCACATCCAAACCGTCTTATGTGCGTAGGGGGGCCCATATGGCATCACATGCACAGGCTGAAGCGTGGCTTCACAAGGTAAACTATAAATACCGGCCGCTAACGCTAACAAGGTTTCTCTTTTCGATTGTGAGTGGACAAGTGTATAAAATCATGGAATTCCTGAAAAACAACGAGATTGACGGCCTTCTGAGTACCGCCAAGGCGAACTTGCCTTACACTTTGACGCCAGAAATAAAAACGGCTGCCCAGAGTATTGCGTTCAATCCCTTTTTCTGGAATTTCGTCGGCCGGATTGAGTTCAAGTCCCACTTGTTTACTCGCCTGGCCGGAAGTAAGTACCGGGCTTGCTACGCCTTCGCGTTCGTTGTTTTTACCTTGGGGCTGATCCGTGACTACCTATTCTACCGAGCTTTGGAGACGCAGCCGGTGGCCCCTTGGTTGGATCGTGACAGCGTTCGGGTGGCCGGGATTGTGACTGCTGGAGCGGGCCACATCCTTGCTGTTTCGTCGATGTATGCGCTGGGCATCACGGGAACCTATCTGGGTGATTACTTCGGCATCCTAATGGACAGCAAGGTGGAGGGCTTTCCTTTCAACATCTGTGAGAATCCCATGTACACGGGGAGCTACCTCACGTTCTTGGGGGTGGCCCTGTTCCAGGGCAAAACATTAGGCGTTGCACTGAGCTTTCTAGTGTGGATCATTTACCGGCTGGGACTTCTGCTTGAGGAGCCGTTCACGGCTAAAATCTACGCGCAGCCCAAGAAAATCGACTAAATTGGGAAGGAGTGTTTGCCAATTTGGGGGGATTCCTTCGGAAAAGAATCACTGGTTCACGGTACCATGCCCCGATCCCGATACTAGAGTTCTGTTCACTTAAAGTTAGATATGGACATATATACAATTAGATGCTCATAATCTACAAAGCTCGCAGCCGTCTTGCATATAACCTCCATTTCGAGCATTCACGGAAACGAATTAGTTAGTTCTAGGGTACGGGCCAACGCGTCCGAAAATACAAGGCACCGCCGGTCCACGCCCTCCACACAAGACGTCCGACCCAATCTGCTATATTGACTAGCAGCCCAGCACGCAGGCCGGTGGAAGCGCGGGGACTTGGGTTCATCACGCATGCCTCGGGAAATCATAACAATTGGAGCGGGCCAATGTGGTAACCAACTCAGTGCGAATTTCTGGGAGAAGCTGTGTCGGGAGCACGGCATCCAAGAAGACGGGGCGCTGGCCGAGTCGTCCCAGCCGGTCATTGATCGCAAAGACGTGTTCTTTTACCAGAGCGACGACACCCGGTTCATCCCGCGGGCGGTGCTCCTGGACCTCGAGCCCCGGGTGCTGAACAGCGTGGAATCCTCGCCATTTGGAGGCATGTACAATCCCGAAAACATCTTTTATCCTTCGTCCGGCACGGGCGCGGGTAACATCTGGGCTTCCGGGTATTACCAGGGTCAGGAGCACCAGGAGAGAATCCTGGACATTCTGGATCGGGAGGTGGAGAATTCGGACAGCCTGGACGCCTTCATGCTGATGCACTCGGTGGCCGGCGGCACCGGGTCCGGGCTGGGCTCTCTGCTGCTGGAGAGCATGCGCGACCGGTTTCCGAAGACGATTGTTCAGACCGTGTCGGTGTTCCCCACCGTGGGCGAGAAGAAGAGTGACAACGTTGTGCAGCCGTACAACTCGATGCTCACCCTGCGTAGGCTCATCGAGTACGCGGACTCGGTGCTGGTGTTTGATAACAATGCATTGAACCGGATCTCCAGCGAGACTCTGCACACCCGGAATGACAACTCGCCGAATATGGACCAGGTCAACTCCCTGATGTCGGCGTCGCTGCTGGCGGCCACCGCCACCATTCGGTTCCCTGGCTACCTCTATAATAGCTGGCACTCCATCCTGACCTCGCTAATCCGCGAGCCCACCTACCACTTTCTGACCGCCAGCTATACGCCGGTGCTGAGCCCCTTCGAGATGGAGTCTTCGCGCTTTGTGCGCAAGACCACGGTGACCGAGATCATGCGCCGGCTGGTGCAGCTGAAATACGTCATGCTGGGCATTTCGCCCACCGCGTTCAAGAAGTCGCGGTACCTGTCGGTGCTACGGGTCATCCAGGGAGATCTTGACGTCATCGATTATAGAAAGAAACTGCAAGGGTTGTGCGACACGGAGAACCTTCAGTTCACGCCGTCATCAATCGGGTCGGCCCAGGTTGTGGTTGCCAAGCGCTCGCCGTTCATCCAGCACCGCACCAAGCTGAGTGGCTTGGGGCTGGCCAACTCCACAGCGGTCGCTGACTGTTTCATCCGTACCATAAACCAGTTCGAGCCGATCTACCGCCGGGGCGCCTTCCTCTCCGAGTTTAGAAAACTGCCCATGTTTGAGAACGATCTTGATGAGCTCGAGGACACCCGGATGGTAGTGACCAACATGATCAAGCAGTACGAGTTCCTAGAGCGGGGTGAGGACGATAATTTGGAATAGGATGATCGTTGAGAACAACGAGAATCGCATCATTGTGATAGGCATGTCATGAACAGCCGCTTGCGATTCTCTCCATGCCCTCTTCTACTCTTTGAAAACCTCTATATTGTGGGATGACCTGGCTAGAAATCTTAGCCATAATATGAACTCACTGAAATATTCTGAGAAAGAAGTATTCCCCTGCGGTATAAGTATTCTGCCGAGAGGATGCGTAAAGAGGTTCCTCTCATGCGTATCTATTAGAAAGTGCCTATGTAAAGTGTGGTTATGAGGTTCCAATGTCAAGTTTTCGTTTCTAATGATGAGATTCCCGTACTTTTCGAGTTCCCTTGCAGTGTTTACTAGAGCCCTCTTTTACAGCCCCCTTGTGAAGTTACGTATGAAGTTCTCTTGTGAAGTTGCGTATGAAGTGCCCTTGTGAAGTTACCCATGAAGTTCCCTTATGAAGTTTCCCTATGAAGTTTCCCTATGAAGTTTCCCTATGAAGTTTCCCTACGAAGTTGCCTTCGAAGTTGCCTACGAAGTTAACTATTACGTACCTATTACTTACCTATGGGACTCACCTTATGCCTAGTGAGTCTTCGTTACATGTCTCCTTATGAAGTTCCTTGTTTTGCCCCTCTGAAGCGCCTTTTGAATCTCCGCGGTGAGGTTCTTCCAAAACAGGCGAGCCATTGTTTACGCGTGAGTTCTGACTTATCGCCGCTTTGAGTTTACCCCTGCGGAACACTTTCCCTCTGGGGAAGGCTGTGCTCCTGCAGAAGCCCCTGGCGGCCAACACCCGTCACCGTCGTGCATGAGGGTCGGCACATCCGCATATGCTGGGGCACATGTGCCAATGCATCATTGGGAGTCGGCACTTGGGCAGGGATTATCTCCCCGGAGGGCAGATGATCCGCTCCAAAGTACTCAGGCTTTCAACGATGTACAAGGAACCCATCAGCGTGGCCGTGATCGGCGGAACGGGCCTGTATAACCTGGAGGGCCAGCTCAAAGTGGAGGCGGAGCTGGACGTGGACACGCCGTGGGGCAAGCCCAGCTCCCCCATCACCGTGGCCCGCACCCAAAATGGCAAGCTCATGGCCTTTCTGAGCCGCCACGGCTCGAACCACCAGTACACGCCCAGCACCGTGCCGGCCCGGGCCAACATCGCCGCCCTCAAGCGACTGGGCGTCAAGGTCATTCTCGCCTTTAGCGCCGTCGGCTCGCTGCGCCAGGAGATCGCGCCCCGCGACTTCGTCATTCCCAACCAGGTCATCGACCGCACCAAGGGCATTCGCCCCTCCAGCTTCTACGACCACGGCCTGGTGGGCCACGTCGGCTTCGGCGAGCCCTTCGACCCCGCCCTGACCAAGGTTCTCGCCGACCTCACCGCGGATCTGCTGGCCGACCGCGGCCACACCGTCCATTCGCCGCACAGTCTGAAGCGTGACGTCACCCTGATCTGCATGGAGGGGCCCGCCTTCTCCACTAGAGCCGAGTCCAACATGTATCGCGCGTTTGGCGGCGACGTCATCAACATGTCGTGCCTGCCCGAGGCCAAGCTGGCCAAGGAGGCGGAGATCAGCTACCAGATGATCTGCATGTCCACCGACTACGACGCCTGGCGGGACGGTGAGGAGGCCGTCACCGTGGAGACGGTGGTGGGCAACCTGGTTGCCAACGGCGAGTCGGCGAAGAAGGTGCTGGGGGCGGTGATCGAGCCGCTGGTGGCCAAGACCGAGAGCGGCGAGATCGGCAGCGCTCTTGTGGGAAGCATGAAGTTTTCCGTGAGCACCAAGCCGGACGGGCGCGATCCCGAGCTACTGAAGAAGATCGAGTTTCTGCATCCGGAGCACTACAAATAGACTATGTAAATGACTACGATAATGAAGGCAATGGTCAATATGACTGATGGTTGCTCTGAATCGTCAGTGTGGATTCCAATTGTGCATGTTAAATATGGATGGCAGTTATGAAGAACGTGGATGCTCATTATTGAGTAGGAACGTTCGCTTTGTATGTCCATGTAAATGCTTCATCACCGAAAAAGAAATACTGTTGTTTAGTAGAGACGCTCAATGTCATTAGAGTAAGGCAATGTCTTCAGAGATACTCGATCTTGAGTAATTGCTCAATGTTTCATATTTACTCAATGTTTCATGACGAATGTTTAGTTAAGATGCCTAATCTTGATAGAGAATGTTCCTCAGAGGTGCTCTATCTATAATAGAATATTCAGTCTTTAGTAAAAATTCTCAGTGTTTCATAGAGAGTGTTTCTTGGAGATGCTCAATGTGGATAGAGAACTCAATAGTAGATATACTCAATGTTTCAGATATATGCTCAATGCTGATAGAGACGCTAAGTTGCTCAATGAAAGCGGTGGTCCTCGTTCGTTCGTGCTCTCTATGTTCATGAGACTGCTTATGTAGATGGCCTCTCCGCGCTTTTGTGGCTATATGTTTTTTGGATGACAACGACGGCGTAAAATGTATTACGATTTTCATTGCTGGAGACTATATCTCTATATAGCTGCAACATTTACGTGCACTTCTCATTAGGCGTAAAGTTCAAAAAACTGATGCACGGCAAAAAAAGAAAAAAAAAAAAATAAACTCCGATACTGGGAATCGAACCCAGATCTTGTCGGTGAGAGCGACACGTCCTAGCCATTAGACTATATCGGACTTGTTGTTCAGGGTTAGATGGCCAGCTATATACCGTCACCCCTCTTTTTCTCTTAATCTGGCTATGCAAGTTGGTGCCGCATGACACCGGACTTATAGTCAGCGCGATGCATATTCTTCGATAAAAAGACTAAGGGCTCGCTCAAAAAAGCCAGCATCACGATTCAGAGGGCTGGTTGCCCCCACCCGTGACCTTCCCCCCGATGCCTAACCTTCACGACTAATGGGCGGTGTGCCCACTGTTTTCATTGGGAAGGACCCACTTGACAGAGACTCTGGTCTGAAGTATACAACCAACCGAACCCAAAGCTGATGATCTTGACGGGATCCCCTGTAAGCTGGATCCTTTTTGGGATTGAGCAATAGCCGCTGTGGAGAACTCCGAAACACTTATCGGTAGGGCGCTTAGGTCTTGCAGATAAGAAATCATCTGGGGTTAGGGCCCGACAAAATTGGTGCCTGGAATTGTTAAAAAAGGTAGTCGGTGGCCGGTTTGTCGTTTGGTTTACGGACGAGTCCAAAGGTGCAAGCATGGAGAAGATCGATCCTGACTACATTCCAGGTACGGATTTGGTCTTCGCTCCCGAAACCCAGGCGTCCGATGGCTTGTTACGAGACGGAGACATCGTCCTGGTCCCTCAGCCCACAGTGAGCCCCAATGATCCTCTGACCTGGAGCCCTGTGCGCAAATATATCCATTTGGCTTTGCTTCTGCTGTTCACCGGCCTGACCGCCGCCACCACTAATGCCATATCCAGTGCCCAAGACGGGATCCAGGCCGAGCACCCCATCACCGATAATGAATTCAACACCGGCGATGGCGTGCTGTTCCTTGGCGTCGGCTGGTGGACCGTCTTCAGTGCGCCCACTGTCTATTTATACGGGTCACGGCTGGGGTACCTGATCGGCATGGTCATCAGTATTGTGGGGAACGTGTGGTTCGCTAATGTGACCAACGTCGGGGACCTGGTGACCTCTCAGCTGTTTATTGGGGCCAGCGAGAGTGTGGCCGAGGCTGTCGTGCAGCTCAGCATAACTCAGGTATTCTTTCAGCATCAAGCCACGCATTACATTGGCATCTACGTCCTGGCCATCTCAGTAGGGACCTTTCTCGGACCCTTACTTGGAGGGATCATAGCCGACACCATTGGCTGGCACTGGGTTGGATATGTGGGGGCCATCTGTTCGGGGTTTATATTGCTGTTGCTGGTGTTTGGCCTCGAAGAGACGTATTTTGACCGGGCCCACTTCCAGTCCCAGTTCCAGAACACCGAATCGAAAGAAGCCAATTCGGACCGTTACTCACTCACCCATAATACCCAGGACGATGGGCCCACAGACGCCGCCGATACCACCAGCGAGAACTATCCTCAGCACAAAGAGAAGCACTCCCACGTGGCCACCTCCCAGGAAACGGTGCCCTCCAACGACTCCGACAACGAGCTCGGGGTCGACATCGGGGCGCAAAAGACCATGGGCACCATGGCCTCGATGCGCCCGGACATTGTTGATGAGGACAAGCAGACCTTTGCCGATGCCCCCCGCACATATTGGCAGCGCATTGCATTAATCACCCCTGCTGTCAACCTGAGGGGAGTGGGGTTCAAGCAGTACATGAAACGGGTGTTTTTGTATCTGCAGGTCTTGGCATTCCCGCCGGTGCTCTACAGCGGCTTGCAGTGGGGAGCCCAGGATGCGTGGCTTTCGTTCTACATCGATCTCGAAGAGCAGTACTGGTACGGCCCCCCCTGGAACTACTCCGACTCGGCGGTGGGGATCATGAATATCCCGTGTTTGATCGGGGCCACCATTGGCTGTGTCTACGGCGGGTGGTTCAGCGATTGGTTTGTGCTTTGGCGAGCCAAACATAATGGGGGGGTGCGTGAGGCCGAGAGCCGACTGTGGTGCCTGCTCCCGGCCGGGTTGATCTCGCCCGCCGGCATGTTCATACTAGGGGTCGGCACACAGCGCGGATGGCCTTGGTATGCGCCGTATGTCGGGCTCGGTTTAATTGGATTTGGCTGGGGTTGCTGCGGTGACTTGAGTATGAGCTATCTCGTGGACTGCTATCCGGAGATGGTTTTGGAAGGCATGGTTGGCGTCTCCCTCATTAACAACAACATTGCCACTGTGTTCTCGTTTGTTGTTGATCGGTGGATGAATGCGATAGGCCCGCAGAACGCGTTTATCTGCATTGGAGTCCTCAACTTCTTCTTTGTGTTCCTGAGTCTGCCCATGATCTATTACGGCAAGAAATGTCGCAAATGGACCCGAGGGATGTATCTACGATTTGTTGAAGCCCGGGACAGCCTGAATAGCATTAGTCCATCCGCAGCATAGATTCGGGGGCGCCTGTTAACCTAGATTTGTACGTCATCGTTATCATATATTGTAACCTTATTGCCATGCCACCTACCACGACCGAGGAATGAGGATGTTGGAGGGGGAGAAAACTCGAATGATGCCGATGTATGTACAGGTGTTACGGGCTTAGATATTACTGGCCGTGAGATCGAGCAGGATGCCCGCCAGAGCGCAAGCCAAAAAAGCGTCAATAAAAAAGCCAACAAAGCGCAAACGAACAAAGCGCAAACGAACAAAGCGCAAACGAACAAAGCGTCAATAAGAAGGCCAACAAAGCGTCCATAACGAGGAGCTAACCAACGAAGCAACAGCCAACTAAGCTCCAGCCAACGAAGCAATAGCCAACTAAGTTCCAGCCAACAAAGCAATAGCCAACTAAGTTCCAGCTAACAAAGCGCCAACAAAGCGCCGAGCAATCGCCAACTAAGCCCAGCCCAATGCCGCCATTCAAAAAAACGCCGGGCTCACAATTGAGAAGCGCAGCCAGGGCTTGGCCAAAATCGGCCCACCTCTCTCCACGGTGTTTCAGATTTCTAAGGCGGTTTCAGCCTTGGCGGGATCCCCCTTCCCCTTCCGCCATGGATATGTGCTGGTCCTACAGATCGGCGAAATAACGGATACGGGCCCCGCGCAAAGTTGGGGCGCCCCACCAGCAGTACCACCAGTACCACCGGCACTACCGGATTCGGCAGTGCCCTTCGCCTTTGCTACGGCACGCTGCCCCAATGCACCCCGCTGCTGGGAGCGGTGACGATGACGCGGGCTGCAGGCAAGGGCCCTAGCCCAGCACCGCGATGAGCGAGATTCGCGTACGTAAGCAGACCCTGCATCCCTGACGCGCGCGTTCCATACCGCATCATCTGTGGAATATACACAATAGAGGTGGACCTGCTCACTAGTAACCACCGCCCGACCTCGATTGCAGCGCTAGCCGTCCTCGCAGCCCCGACAGCAAGCCGCCGCGTCGCCCCATGAGTATGCCATTGCGCTACCGACGAGCGCACCCGGTGCAGCCGCCGGCGGCGGAACCGGCCCCAGTCCCCGTGCCGGCCAAGGCTCTGACGGCAGCCACGGCGCTTCTGCACGCGTCCCCGGGCGCCGCCACGGCCCCTTCCGCCGACATTAACCACCAGCAACACCAGCTGGCCCAGTACCAGCTCCAGTACCACCAGTACCACCAGTACCAGCTCCAGCACCAGCAGTACCACCAGTATCAGCAGTACCACCAGTACCACCACCAGCCAGCACCCCACCGCAGCCCCGACGCCCACCATAGCCCCAGCGGCCCCCAGAGCCCCAATTCGCACCGCGCGCCCAATGCGCACCGCGCGCCAACGGCCCACCGCAGCCCCCATACTGCCCATGGACCCCATGCCTCTCACGGGTCCCATGCACCAGGGGCGGGCAGCTCCCTGTCGAACCCGGACTCCGCCAGCACCGCTGCCGCCCAATTGAGGTCCCAGCGACCGGTCGCGGATTCCCACGGGCCGGCGACCCCGCGAATGGACTCGCCCACCCCCGACACCGCCCCTACGCCGTCGCCGTCGCCCAACGTGCTGATGCGCAAGCACACGGTGAACCGGGCCGAGCGGGCCGAGCGCATCCGCGGCCGCATTGCCGACGAGTTCCAGCCCAACCAGGCGTCGATCGAGAAGCTGATCGCTGCCACCCGCAGCGCCGCCGGCCCGCCCGCCTCGGCCGGCTCCCACCAGGACCCCACCGCCCTCCACGCCGTGACCATCCGTTTGCCCACGCGGCAGGTGACGAAGCGGCTGCCCGCGGCGGCCACGGCCCAGCAGCTGGCGGCCCAGCTCGTGCGCGAGCACCGGCTCGAGTTCGACTTCGACCACAACAAGGACAGCGACGAGGACGACCTGATATTGTGG
Organism: Starmerella floris; assembly: GCA_030555655.1. Lineage (NCBI taxonomy): Eukaryota > Fungi > Ascomycota > Dipodascomycetes > Dipodascales > Trichomonascaceae > Starmerella > Starmerella floris. The sequence goes on from JANIWM010000010.1 coordinate 152,665, forward strand.
GAGTGCTTCGACGGCACGCGGCGGCCGCTGCGGCCCCAGGAGAGCGTGGTCGGCGTGGTCAGGCAGTGGGGGCCGCGGGCGGGCAAGTTCTACCTGCGCACGACCTCGACGTCGCTGCGCAACGACGTGGACTCGCTGGCGTCGCTGGTGCCGCGCCGCGACATGCTGCGGTGCCCGCCCACCATCACCGCCGCCGAGGTCCACTTCAGTCGGCCCTCGGTCATGTACAACCCCCACGCCCAGCCGCTGCCCACCGACAACGGAACGGGCCGCCGGGGCTCGGCCCCGGACAGATAGAGCAGAATAATGATGTGTTTTCACAAGCCCGAGATGCTGCAATTGAGCAAAGAGTCACTCTTGAGAAGGGCGTGAAGGGTCTGGAGGCTAAGATTTCGTACCAGATCGATAAGGCCTTGCGAGCGTATAGGCGTTCTCTGGAGCATGAAGATGAAGAAAAGCCCACTGATAAAGCCACTGCATCCGATGAAGATAGCGACAGTGACTCGGATGTCGACGTGACCTCATTCAGGCCGAACCTGGCTGCCCTGAAATCAGGGAAATCTAGCAAACCTAACGGCAGATCCCAGCGCTCGTATGATGAAGATGACAGCAATGATGGTGAGTACGTTGTGCCTAAAATCTCATCCAATGTGCCATCGTTCGAAAAGGCCAACCGCAAAGAAACACGCTCGGCTCCCAAGAGGCGTGATTTTGCCATGGAGGAATACATCCGGGAATCTGGGGATGCCCCGATCGCCGAACCGTCCATTGGTAGTCAAATCATGGACTTTGGCCGGGGTGGCGAACGTACAGAGCGCGATCGCCGAAAGGATCGTGAGGTTCAGGACTACGAAGAGTCGAACTTCACTCGTATTTCCAACATGTCCAGCAAGCGTGCGCGTAAGGAAGCCTCACAACGACAGCGGGATGCTACCACCAAATCCTTCTTTGGTGAGGATTGGGGATTTCTAGATGGTGACGATAGAGGGGGAAGTAAAAAGAGAAAAACTGGGAGAAGGCATTAAGCTCTGAAGGAGAACACTTGTAACTCATTAATTATTATTTTTGTTATCATTATATTTATGTTCATTTATACTGCTTCTAGTTACACATCAGAGAATTTTCGAAGTTATCTGCATACAGTAGGCGTCTTAAACCCGTGAGAACTTGCTACAAGAAAAACTGAACTAACGATATCCTAATGTATATGGTCGCTAATATAAGAAAGAGAGATTGTCTCATGAAGGTATCAGAAAACCCAGGGAATATACACCCATGGGCAACGTCGCTTGTACTCCTCCCAGTCTTCACCGTACTTCTTCTCCATCTTTTCGAAGTCACGCTTGGTCCGGTGCAAGATCATTCCCAAGAAAAAGGCTGGATAGAAATAAGGCAGGGGAGAATTGAATCCGGTAATCAAAGCCCAGCACAGGTTCTGCGTGAAGTCAGCAGTGTAGTGGGCCTTGCGAGCATACTTGAACCAGCCTCCAGTCAGCAGCAGCGAGCCCGATTTGGTCTTAATGTAGTCAGGGTTCTCGAGAATCGTGAGCGGGAGTACAGGGAACGCATTGCGGTGCACCAGCTTGCCTTGCATCTTCAGGCGGAACGAGTTCTTCTGTCCATTTGCGGTGTCAAAGAAGTAGTACGCCACGGAGATCAAGATCCATAAGAATACCTTGTACCCTGTACTGATCTGATAATCCTGGGGATCGTGAGAGTACAGGTACAGAGTGTTGTAACAGTATGTGAACGGCACTCCGCTGAGGTTCCAGAAGATGAGCATGAATCCGAACTTCTCATAGTACATATCCCAACTGGGAACGATGAGATGCTCACCTTTAGCACAGGCATTGCCGTACAACCAAGCCCCATAGAAGACGTAGAGAGCCTGATTGGTCACATAACCGTACTTTTCATATTGGTGGAGAACCAGGGCCAAAGCCAAGAAAATTAGAGTGAACCAAGGGAGACGCACCTCAAAGAAAAGCTTGAAATCGACAATTCCCAGGCGTGGGTAGAGCGGTCCGCCCATGAAGAAATCGTGAATAGTGTTCCCGGACATACGCACTGCCGTCCCCTGCCACAGAGACTGCACGTAAATGAAAACCGAAAACGCGAAACCCATAATAATGGAGACACTCATAATTTCACCGAAGTGAGCCAGAATGGTCGGCAGATAGAAAATTCCTGTAAAGTGCAGGACGAGCGACAAAGCGATCGAGACGTACAGAGCCTGATATGCGTTGCAATAATAGTCAAGATGGCGCTTCAGATGGGGAACGTACATTCCCTGAGTCCACAAACCTCCGGGAAGCCACAGGGCAAGCATAAGCTGGAATATAAAGTAGCCTCCCTCAATCTTCCAAGCGCGTTTCGTAGGGTAGCAAAATTGCGCGGTAAGATGAGCCAAGCGCTTGATGAACGCTAGGATTCCTTCGCCAGGCGCGGGGAACATCAATTGCGAGTCATTAGCAACGCAACAGATGTAAAGGTACCACATAAGCAGCGGAAATCCGATCATCATACTAAGGTTTCCGGCCCAGTACCCGAATTCACGCTCCCCGTTATAGACGGTGGCATCGAACGACCTACTTACCGCTTCCGAGGCTTCATTTCTGGAGTTAGGACCAGATGCTACCGCCTCAGGTTCTTGTTCCTCAGTAGCAGAAGCGGTAGTCTTCTTGGAAGGACCGCGACGGGTGGTCTTTCTGGGAGCCTTCACCGGTTCAGAAGCTTGGTCTACGGGTACTGCGTCGGAAACTACGTTCTCCGCATTTTTAGCAGCTTCACGGGCTTGTCTGCGCGTTGTGGCCATCGTTGATGCTCGAGCAAATACACGGTAACCAATATTGCCTTTCGCTCCGTTGGGTTTTAGGGGTGGGTCACTGATCACCTGGCCATCAACAACGCGAGTGCATTCACCTAACCCTTGCAAACAACCACTGCCACCCGTCTCCAGACACACACACGAGCTTGAGAACATGTGGAAACCTACTTATGAAAAAACGATTGTCCCGGCCGGAACAAGAATATCGGAACAGAGAATTATTAGTTGAATCTGAGGGGTAAAGATCGTTACATAGATCTAGATTCATATTCAAACTCAAATCTATAAATTCAGATATATAGATATATATTTTTGAAGTCACTGCAAGCTCTATTGAAAAGCATATCAACAACTATGCCGCATCAGCTACTGAATTTGATAATTTTTTCAAATTACATGACATGGGTTCTTTTAATTTTGTTTCACAGCAACTGGTGACCGCTCTCAACCGATGCGGTCTCCGCGTAGCCGTAGATGGTGGTCACGGCCAACAAGAGACCAGTGCCACTGCCTAGAGTCCCCAGGATATCCGAGGTCACGGACAGCACACCAATGGCGGCGCCACCCAAGTACGCAGCGGTAGGAATAAGCTTCTTGAGCTCGCGGTACGTAGACTCCTTGGCGCCCAGGATGGTCAGGTCCTGGTCACGGAACTGGCGAGCAATATCACGGGGGCCGGTGCTGCTCACCTCGAGCCAAAGCTTGGAAAAGCTCGCGCACACGCCAACAACAAACGAGGCATACACAAAGGTCTTGACAGGGGCCGTGTAAATCTCGTGCCAGTTCTGAGGAGGCACAATGTAGTACGAAATACCCTCAGTGGGCACAAGCTGACCACTTCCTGACTTACTGGCCTCCCAAATACCGAGGATTCGGGTCAGGATGCTCTGAGGGAAGCGCGAGAACATAAGCTGCGAAATCATTATCAGATTCTGAGTGAGCGCAGACTGGAGCATGATCGGGGTGTTAGACGTGTAAAACAGACGGATGGGGTAAGTAGCCACTGAGCCATGAGTCTTTGCGTTGCGCAACTGCAGGTCAACGCGCAGGCGCTGAGCATACACAACAACGAAGAACAGAGCAATGGTAACCAGAACCTGAGACATGTTCGGCAGGTTCGTGCGGGTAAAGGCCTCGATAAGAGCATTCTTCTTAGCGCGACGTGTCGCCACCAGGTGCACAAGAGCGATTACCGCACCCTCAAACTCAGCGCCTCGAGGGCCAGTCACCGTCTTGGGCGAAAAGCAGCTCCACATCACATTTTCGCAAGTGTTCGTGGTAACAAACAAGGAAGTACCGGAGCCGAGACCGTAGCCCTTCTGCAGAAGCTCGTCTAGCAAAATCACTACGAGTGCAGCGATAACAAGCTGCAAGATAAGCAAGAGGCATACACCAGTGCCCAAGCTACTGGGTACGCCGTACATTCCAGTCATCACGTAGACAGTGGCTTGACCAACAGACAAGATGAGCGCGAGGAATTTCTGCGCCGCTTGGAGCATCTCACGATCACGCTTGTCATCGCTGTTTACTTCCACGATACCCGTTGCCAATAGAAGCTGGAAAACCATAGAACTCGACATAATCGGGGTGATGCCCAGTTCCATAAGCGTACCACGGTTAGACGCCAGCATGACACGCAGCCACATAATCGGGTCGCTGGAGTCTGAGCTGACAATACCATACAAAGGAATCTCGCTCATTAGAAGGAAGATAAGCAGTACTACAGCGGTCCACAGGAACCGCTGGTTGAATGCGATTTTCCGCTGGGGTGCCACCACCGCAGGGAGATACGGAGCAAAGGGACTCACCAGGTCCAAGAACCGCACACCAGCCATATTTCCAAATCAAGAATGTGTGACCGCTGTTGACGAAAGTGACGTGGCTGATATATCTATATTATGGGCGTGTAGGGCGATGTATGTGGTGGATACTTACACGGTTGCAGTTGAGGTGCAGCTTAGTAACGCGGGTACTTACCCTGACAATTGTCCACCTCATGTCGGTGGGTAATGGTTAATGTACGTAGCACGCGTAGTTCAGTGTCACCTAAACACGCGTTCATTTGGCTAAACCAACTTGAGTGTTGAGAGACGATTGTCAGCCTGAATTTTTCACAATGTGTCTGTTTAATAAAGGTATCTAAATTGAAAGTGCAAATATCGCTTGTATATTTACCTCACCAGTAGAGGTGTACGACGGGAGATAGTAGTCAACACAACCGGTTAGATACACGTAGCGAATACAGCATCCATGGAGCACTCTAGCCTCATTACGACCCTTGATCTTCTTGCATAACCCAACAGGATGTATTTCTCCAAATTGCCTGTCGAATTTAGAAAGACCTCTCTACCTTGTTATAGTCTTTTTGTTAATCGAAAATAAGTTGCTTCACATATTTTTTCTTCAAGTAAAATAATCGTCATTATCGTCATTATATACTAATACCTTCAACAGGTTTCCAACGCGAGGTCTACTGGCACAGTTGGTAGCCGGCAAGTGGCAATAGCTCAGTTGGTTAGAGCATAGGATTGCAAATCCTGGGGTCCCGAGTTCAAATCTCGGTTGTCACTTTTTTGGTCTCATAGACCACATGCACGTTTCGGCGGACTAAGTTGTCTGTTTTTTTTAATAATGCAGCAATATGAAATAGATTCCGTAAACTCCCGATGATATTCTGAGATTTGTTGCTTGCTAACTTATATGCATATTTCATAATGTACTTGTCTCGAATGATAATGCCCCATTCCCCTTCCCCCCCCTGGGTCACTGAGATGAAATAGCCGAGCAGGAGTGAAAGCACGTGATAGCCATCCACACATCAAACACCCGCGAATATCGCATACCCCATCACTACTACAAGAATAACACTTACCAAATAATGTCGTGGCAAGCGTACGTCGATAACCTGGTTGGATCGCAGAAGGTCGATAAAGCCATTCTTGCGTCGCGTGCGGGTGACTCCGTGTGGGCCTCCACACCTGGATTCACCCCTAGTGCCGATGAGCTCTCGACTATCGCCAAGGGCTTCGACTCTCCTGAATACCTCCAGGAGAATGGCCTGCGTGTCCAAAACGAAAAATATTTCGTGGTGAAAGTCGAAGACCGTAGCATCTACGGAAAGCTCCAGGACGATGGCATTGTGGTGGTCCGGACTGCTCAGACCATCCTCATTGCGCATTATTCCAAGCCAGTGAGTGCCGGCGAGGCCATCAAGGTCACTGAGGCCATGGCTGACTATCTCGTTAGCGTCAACTACTAAACCCACCTTGTTACATACCACATACTTAAACATGCTGAGCATTTACCGAACTTATATATTTAAGCGATGACAGCTTAAGTCTGTCTTCTTTCGCAGGAGCACGATGGCGCACTGTAAGTTGACAGTTACAGAGTCGCGAACAGTTCTCTGGCCCGTCTGCCTGCCCGGGAGGTTGCATGAGCATGAACCGGCAGGCAACAAACAAAACAGCGGAACTTAAGGTCTATACTATATTTGAGGAATCCCATCTCTCTGAAATATGGATTAAGTGAGAGACGCTTCTATTAGTGACATTGCTCGCATGACATTATACTGGGAGGATGTTGCCAGTCGCGAAGCGCTCCACATAAGGTGACACCGAGGGGCTATTTAAGATAGAGCCTATTATCGGCATCTGGCGCAGGAAAGCAATAATGACACCAGTAAAGTCGGCAAAAAGGTTTAGTATGCCGAATAGTTCCAGGCAGAAACCAGTGAATGCCCATTTTCGTAGTACAAAGACAATACCTGCTACAAAACAAACCGCACCTCTCCGTTTGTTACGAGCAGTGAAGTAGGATAAAGTCCGCGGCACTCCACAGACCAAAACCAAGCCTATGATGAAGAGCAGATTTCCGAAAGACAGTAAACGGGCATCAAACAAGGAGATGACACCGAGGAAAAGACATATCACGCCACCGGTGAGAAAAGCGGCACCGATTTCTGTAAGGTTAGTATTTGTTCCAGTCAAGGGCCTGCGAGAGTAGCACTATACATACTTTGTAGATCACTTAGCCACATATGTTTTTTTTTTTTCGTGTGGTAGATCGCGTCAGGACTATTAGTGGTAGTAGTAGGGTTGCATACAATTTGGGAACTCCGAAATTTCCATAACAGTGATATAAAGGCGCAAGAATTATTATAAGTACAGCTTAGTAGTACAGCTCCTTCTAATATCAATGACTCCGAAGATCCAGACGTTCAGTACATAATGATGATTTCCACAGGTAATCCACATTAACAATGCTGTGATCGTCACTGTTGAAAGGTTTAGCTCGGACTGGGGATATCTCATGTGCTTCAGGATTCGAGCCGAGTGGGAACCCTGTATTATAAAAAAATGCGCCTAACTCATTAGTTTTCGAAAGAATACAGATCTCAAGATGGGGTTGCCTTTCTCCGACTTTGGGAGCATATGTAGCATGGACGCTTCCACGCATAGAGCTGTTGGGTGAACATCGTGTTACCGTTAGACGACAGCTGTTCGGAATAGGGGAATGAAGATCACTTCCTCATCTATGAAGCCGTTACTTGAGCTTTCGGGCTAATTGTGATGAGAAAGGAGGACGAAATTAACAAGACAGCCCCTTAGAGTACAAGACAAGTGAATTTTCATGGTCATTTGTGGGTCGTTTACTTAGCAAGACGGGCTGTGCATGTGTGGCGGGTACTCATATGCAGAAACGATCTCGGGTACATGCAGAAAATAACTCGCCGTCACCCTCACCTGAAGATGTACGGCTCCGGAAGAGCTTCGATGTCATCACGATTAGCTTATCGTGCAATAATTCACTCGTACTTGACGGTTAAGTCTAGAAATAATTTTCCCTTTACTCCCCCACTCGTCAAAATCGCGGCATATCCCCTAAAATCGACTAATATCGATCAGTCATGATGTGTAGTCTAGCCGGTTAGGTGGGGGTGATGTTGTCGGGTTAATGGGTGGGTGAGGGTACAATTGCCCTAATGCTCGAGTATTAAGTGTTGCCGTTGGAACCAGATAGCCTCGTGTGCTGTTCTGAAGAGCAAATGCTTAGTGTGGATGGTGGATACTTTAAAGATGAATGGGGTCGCACCGTTCTCCTCCGCGGTGTAAACTTCGCCGCTGATATTAAACAGCCGCGTGACGGAGTTGCGAACTATGTGAATAATCCCTGCACTCTTGAGGAAGCCGACGAGCATTTCACTCGGATCAAGGCTCTTGGCTTCAATTGTGTGCGTTTTTTGTACACTTGGGATGCTATACAACCCGACCATCCTGACACATTTAACGAAGCCTACATTGATCACCTCATATCTCTTGTCCGCAAGGCTATTGATGAATACAAGTTTTATGTCTTTATGGACCCCCATCAAGACATTTGGTCCCGGTTTAGTGGTGGTAGCGGTGCTCCATTATGGACCCTGCATGCAGCAGGATTTGATCCAGACTACTTCAACGAAACACATGCGGCGATTTTGTGGGACCCCAAGAAGAAGCACCAGATCAAGATGCAATGGGCTTCCAACTACCATCGGTTGGTGTGTCAAACAATGTTCACACTCTTCTTTGCTGGTGAGGAGTTCGCTCCTAAAGCACTTATAAACGGTATGAATGTCGGAACCTATCTGAAAACGAAGTTTTTTGATATGGTTGAGCACATAATGCAGCGATTTAACGATGCAGATCTGGGCCCAAATCTGCTAGGATGGGAGTCAATCAACGAGCCAGGTCACGGATTGATTGGCTACGAACATTTGGATGAGTTTCCGAAGAGCAAAGTACATGTTAAACTTGGAACTGCCCCCACTCCTTTCCAAGCAATGCTTTTGGGACAAGGCGTGGCTCAGCGGGTGGGTACGTACAAGTTTACTGGTTTCGGTTTGCGTAAGGTTGAAGACGACCGAGAGGTGAGGCCCAGTCGGGGCACATGGCTTTTGCCCGATGAGTTGGCCAGCCTAGACAAAAAGTATGGATGGAACAGAAGCTGGCCTGGCGGTTGTATCTGGGAGCTTCATGGAGTTTATGATCTAGCGGAGCGTAAGCTTCTGAAGCCCGGTTACTTCAAGGCTACCTTTAGGGCTCCATGTGATAGCATGGCTGCTAACAGCTCTAGCACTTCGTCTAGTGATTCGGCCACGGAGGTGACATCGAATACAGATATTATCCCCATTGTTGAAGCGCATTCGCATGTTTTCGTGGACCATTATTATGTGCAACATTGGTTTGAATTCGCGGCTCTCGTTACGAAAATTAATCCACAATGGCTCCACTTTATGCAAGCCCCTGTCAATGCCGCCCCACCAAACTTGGTGAAGCATTGGGCAGAAAAGACAGATTTTTCTCGACTTGTGTACACGCCCCACTTTTATGACGGGCTCACTTTGCTACTGAAACGATGGCGGTGGTTAAATGTAGATGCCATTGGAGTCATGCGCGAGGTATACAAAAACCCCTTGCCAGCATTGCGATTTGGCGATAGCCAGATCGGGCAAAGCTTTTTTGAACAATTCTTGTATCTCAAAACTGAGGGCCAAGCCCGTCTTGGCAAAAATACACCTCTATTGATGTCAGAAATAGGAATCCCTTATGATATGGATAGAAAAAACGCATACATAAGTGGCTATTGGGACAATCAGATACGAGCCATGGATGCAAACACGTCAGCTTTGGAAAAAGCGAAGCTGAATTACACACTATGGTGCTACTCAGTTACAAATTCACACGAGTTAGGTGATAATTTTGCTGGAGAGGATCTGTCTATATACTCCAAGGATGACGAAACTGATGATCTCAATGGCAACCCAGAGAACGGCGTGAGAGCTGCGGCGTCTGTGATTAGGCCCGGACCAATTGCTGTGGCAGGCGACTTGGTGGAGACCCACTTCAATCTTCGACGAGCTGAGTATAAGCTCACGGTGACACCCCAACCAATGCAAGGCAAACATTCATCTATTAGAAAGCCTCAAACATTGGTGTTCATACCCAAGTACCATTTTCCTAATGTTATCCCGCTGATAAATGCCAATGTGACGCAGGGAAAAATTCTTATGGACGAAGAGGACGACTCTAAGCTGATCTGGGACCACGGTGATACAGAAGGAGTTACACAGACTTTGGTCATAACAGGAATGCCGCGTTTTCACGATTCTGCATACTCATATGTTGAAGGAATCCACAAGGCTTTTAGAGGTTTGGTCAGGCATTTGGGAAGTTGTCTCGGGTAGCTCATTTGATCTTTGTACAGGCTAACTGTGCATGAAACTCTCTTATGCTTCCACAATGTATACCTATGTTCACACAGAAATCTAATTATATTAATGGTTTGTTTAGCCATTGAGTCCGTGTTATATTCAGCGAGCATAAATAAATACATACGATGGACTTAAAACTTATAGTTTATCAGTTTGTGTAATCAATAGAGTGTCAAAAGAATGCTCAATCAGTGTATAAGAGAACACGATCGAATGGCGCCCCGCCTCTTGTAGGATCTTTCGAACGCAAGATTCCAAAAGTTTCAGGTTTTTCTGCAAAAATTGATGCGATCTTGTAGTGCACCATATCCACCGTGAATGGATAGCTCAGCTTGCGACTCAGCTCTTGGGCAATAAATAGCCATTTGGCGCGTTCTCCTTCATCCAAAGAGTCCTGCAAAGCAGCACAGTCTTCATTGGTCCAAATAAAAGTACCACCTCCCTGCTGACCTATCAAAACTTGGTATCGGTTTCGAGCCGCTAATGGGTTTTGACAGTTTGCGAGTTTTGCAATCTCAACCCATCCTTTGCCCTGACTCTTGAGGTCCAAAATAAGCTGATCCTGCTCAGCTGAATACTTACTCTGCTTTCGAGTTCGTGGCTGTGGATCTGCGTCCAAAGCTTGGGGGTAGGCAGGAAGGATATTACACAATGGCGGTTGACACATTTGAATAGGCACCACATGCTGCTGATCCGGCACCAGCGGTGTTTGAAGCTGATTGAGTTCAGCTTTGATCGCTTGTCTGCTGAAATTCCCATTGCTGGAAGCACCATTCTTTCTCGGTCTTCCACCAAAATTAGGCCTTCCCGATCTTCCTCGTGAGCGGGGGACATACCTACTGTCGTCATCATCGTCGTCATCGTCATCATCACCCTCATCTTCATATTCATCTTCATCCTCGTCAATCATCGTGATGGCATCGTCAACCCCTACGTCATCGATTTCGTCATCGTCATTATCGTCGTCGTCATCATCCTCATCTATACCTTCATTCTGATTTGAGCTTGACATGTCATTATCATCACCGGACTTAATGCTACCATTCCCTAAGATGTCGTCGTTCTCTTTCCCACTATCTCCGTTTTCATTCTCCAGTAAATAATTTCGATTACGTCGTCTTGAACTACGTAAAGGACGCCTTCGAGAACGAACTGGAGAAACAGACGGTTGTATGCCGGTGATATCTTCCGGAATCACTAAATTGTGGTTATTTATTAGAGCCCAATAGTAACCACCAGGTGGTCGCTCAGCAACATGTGGCGCCACCAAAGGTAGACCAGGTACAAGACCAGGAGCAAGCAAAGCCATTGACATGGAACCGCTTTCGAACTCGGCGTTGCGATTTGATTGTCGGCGCCAATGAGAACGACGACTACGTTTAGTTCTTGAAGTGCCCGACGGGGATCGCTGACTGCTTTGGGATGATTCGCGCTGATGAACCTGATATTGATGAGCAGACAAATGAGTTTGAGGCATGGAAGGCATCCCGATTTGATTTTGGGGATGATAAATCTCTGGATATGGGTGGTACACGCTTGCAGCAGCTCCCTTTGAATAAATCGAGTTGAGGTAATAACCATTAGTATCAGATAGAAAGTGCTCACCCTGAGGTGGGAATTGCTCTTTTGCGGAAAGATACTGTTCTGATTGACCTATGGTGTACTCTTGGGATGAGAATGCTTGATGAGGAGGTAAATACGGTTGGTTAGCTGGGAAATGTTCAAAATTGGAATTATGACTTTGGCTCGGGTAGAATTGCTGAGGGTACGAATAGGACCGATCCCAACTGGAAGGGGCAGTCCCGCTAGGCTTCGTCTGGAGACTGGGCTGGTTTGTCACTACCCATTGCTGCCGCCTCATTCTTAGAAGATCGTTGCACTAAGCCGGGAATTATAGAGGTATTTGTAGGTTAGCTCGCCAACTTTGATGTTATTGTTTGTCGACCTAGTCCTCGCGGGAGGGTAGGGCCCAGGTTGCAAAAACAAGAATATGAGAATTGAGCCGGCACGCAGATAGCGCGGCATTGTTGAAACCTACATCCACTGTGCACGGGATCCTGAAACTCGGCTGCATACAGATCCGTTCAGAGTGATTGAGGTAGCCTGGACTCGAGATTCAACCGTGACATAGTATCCAAGTTGCCATGAAATTCAGGTGTTCTTGTACTTCTTACTTAAGATGTTCTGAACGAGTATATACTTGACTCACAATTGCTGAATAGTCGACGAAAAAGCCGTATGGCACATTGATTTTTCATATGGCAAAATTGAGTGCTAATTTCTGACATATATTGAAATTCACGTATGTTTCTCCGACGAAATCGACGTAATAGATCAATCGTCCTTCTCTTCATACCTATTACATCGAACTGATTAGTGATGGTAAGATCACTTTGAACAAAGGCAATTTAATTTAGCGTTAATGGGTGAATATCAATCACATCAAGTGGCTTGGCGTCGTAAGTTCATGACTCTATATGAAAAATATTACCATGAAAGAAAGCGGCAAAAATTGCCTTACTGGGTTTGACGGCTTTTAAAAAATGACAGTTGAGAAACAGGTGGAGTCAAGTCGCTCATTTCTTCTGATCTCTTTATACAGTATCATTCCCAACGCTCTCCCGCAGAGATTTTAAAGGTGCGTATAATACATTCTGCCGAATACATGTGTATTAACATACTCTTCGTCGACTCAAAATGGTTAGGCGTAGAAGGGGATCATCTGAATATTTTTTATTATCAAACTCGCGTTGAAAGACTTCACATTGAAGTCTTCTTTTGATGCACTATGGTACATTTGGATTTAAGTCAAAACCTCTATGTCAAGATAGTGAACTCCTGAGAATGGAAACTATTGCTAACACAATTTAGATAGAAATAAACGCTTTTAAAGAGTCCAAGAGTATCATAATAGTGTATCTTTAATGTTACAGTTAGGTGGGATCGCTCGCTTAATGCGTCATTATGAGTATATATGGGGCAAGGATGGCCCACTGGATGCAGGAGAGCAAGGTTTAGGGCCATATGCATACATACATTAGGGTTGAAGTCTGCCAAGCATTGTTCGAGGTAATGTAATGTGACACATTGAGATTTGGAAGCGCATTCAAGGGGTTTTTACAAAGTGATCCATATGCTTAAGAATCATTTTTTCTAGGCAAATCATGATCTGTACATCAATTCGCTGCCCCGAATACATATTAGGCTCGCTAGTTAAGTCCTTCGCACGGCTTCCTGAAGACTTCTGCATACTCCGAGAGTACTGTCATAAGAAAGAAATCATAACTTCCAACATCACAACGATGGAACGTCTTACTAGCTCAGGAGCTACTAAGTGGACCCCTTGAACTTCATACGGTACGAAATGGTTTTCGGTGATTTCCCAGTGGCCACCGTCTCCATATTGAATAACTGAGCACAAAACACAATTAACTTCGTCACATCTTAGTGATTGTATTTTGGCCTCACGCAAAATAATCATACTAAGACTTTGCATTGAAGAGGTTGACTTCGCTGACAACACATTTGTATATGTAGGGACTCGAAACATCAGATCTCACATAGACTCTGTGAGAGAAATGAAATCTATATTCAGCATAATCATATCTCAGTATCCTTGATATATTAATAAATATAATGCATTTCAATAAATGAACACCGAAGCATTCCTCTCCTCTTGATCATTCATTCAGTTCCTCACGATCTTGTAGCCTTAGTACTTCCGCCAAAGCTCTTGTAAGTTTCTCCATTTTATTCCTCGCATTTGGCGGGGACAGAGATGATAAATTGTGCATTTCCATTGGTGCATTCGTACCACTTTCGTGGGATGATTCCGTGGAGTCAGGCAGTCGCGGTGTTCTTGTACCGCTACTAGATTCTGAGCTCGTAGCCTGACCATGCCAGCCGTGATTTATTCGCAAAGAGCGGGAGACTGAGGGGTAATCTAGCGCGGTATGACCATCTTTGTTGACAATTAGCTCAATAGCATCCAGTAAATCATCCTCAGTAATCACATCATCAGCTGTCACAAGGACATTCTCTTCTTCAGAAAGTAAAGGATCAAGGCCATGTCGTGTGATCCAAGGATGTTCACGCATCTCCTGTAAAGTGATTCTATGTGTGGGGTTCTTTTCCAAAATTTTGCCGAGCAAGTCAGCCAATTCGGGCGAGAGATTTTCTAAGTCTGGATCAGTAGTGAGAATACTTTCATGCAACCCTTCTAGATTACCTGCTTCAAATGGCAGCTTACCCTTCACCATGTAATACAATGTAACGCCCATTCCCCAAATATCTGCCCGTCTTCCACTAATAGAAGCCCTAGTGGGATTGGGGGTGAGACTTGTCGTAGAATTTCCCGAGTTGGTGAGACACGCAGACCTCGTCATTGCACTCAACGAATTAGGCGAGTCTGTGGGCGCCAAGCTATTATGAAAAGCGCTAGTGCTGGTTTTCAGCATCACTAATTCCGGTGACATATATGCTGGTGAGCCCACAGGTCTAACAACATCATCACTCTTATTGCTGGTCAAATCAAAAATCTCACTAACTCCAAAATCAGCAATTTTGACCACATCATTGTTGCCCAGAAGAACATTGTCTGCTTTGATGTCTCTATGACAAACGCCACGAGAGTGCAAATATTCCACACCCAAGAAAAGATCGCGGAAGTAAAGTCTGCATTGATCCTCCGAAATTGGCGTGGCTTGTCCAGTATACTCTTCTTCTGAGGGCATGATGGTGCCACCTGGACACCACTCTATAACCAAAATTAGCGACTCCGAACTGGGATTGTCAAGTACCTCGTACAAGGTAACCAAATTGGGATGGTCCAGCTTTTTCATAACCGCAATTTCATGAGTGATTAATGAGTTCATGTCGATGTGGGCATATTTCGCAAAGCTGGTTTCGGCATCGTTGGTATGTGGTCCAATCTCATTCTGCTGCGCTAATAGCTGTCTTCGAAGCTTCATAAGCGCGGCTCTATTCTGCTTGGCTAGTCGTCGTTTGGAGCACTCTTTGAGAGCATATTTCTGACCTTGAGGGTCAACAGCTAAATAAACAACTCCAAATGAGCCCCGACCCAAAACCCGAGTAATTTGATATTGATTAATGAACCTCCCTCTTGCGTCTTCCACGAATGCAATGCTTGGAGTTTCTTTGACAAGATGGGGAAAGGGGCTGTGTAATCGGAAATGCTGTCTCAAGGGGCTCATTGGGTGCATAGGCATTGAGTGGTAGCGATTGAGCAATGGACGCGATGCGATTGAGGTATTTGAATGAGTTCTCGCCTTGTGGTCTCCCTTTTTGCCATTGTGAAGGGCGCTGGGTTTGTGGGGTGCAGAGCTACTTTGAGTCTGGCCGGGATCGATGCCTGTAAAAGTTGGTATAGGCGGAACTAGCGAGTCCAAATCAGACGCCTTAGAGCCGAGCGTGGTGGCCGAATGAAGACGAACATTTCGAGGCTTCACGGGATGGACAGCTATCGGCGTTGTCCCAAGTTTGACAGTGGCCTCACTAGGCTCTACTGCCCGAGAGGGCGTAGGCAGCTGGTTTTGATCGAGAGGAATCGCACTGTGCTCGCCACTCCGCTTCACCGGTATGGGTCGTAAAAGTGGTGCGTCGGGATGTTCACTTTTCGACAAGGCCGGACCCACATCTGGCGAAGATGGCGCGGTGGTCGGACTTCCGAGGTCAGGATGTGACAACGACGAAGATGCCAAAGTGATCTCCCCTATTCCCCGATCAGAATCCATCTCCGTAAGCCACGAAAAGGTCGGGAAGTTCCAATCACAAGTGACTCTCTTAGCTTTGTGGTAATGGCTATCCAAGACTCGTGGGTGGTTTGGGAATGCGTGTGGGGTTTTTGGAGGACCCAACCCGGTACGGCAGAGGGGGTCAGTACTCGTGGAAGCCTTGATGTAGGGCAGAGATAGGTAGACGTGGTAACGTGAGCTGGATATGTGTGTGTTTTAGCGCCACTGGGAGTACTGCAGGGTTGACTGGCGGGGCATCAAGGGTAGACTTTATGATCAATTGGGGACGCATTCAGAGCAGCTGACTGGGTCTGCAAATGGATTTTGCCACAAGTCATGGTTCTATATTATGACTGGAAAAAGAAGTAGATTTCAAACTTCAAAGGATCACTGTTTGCTAGGTTCGCGCCTATGTACTCGTGTTAACTATCTGGGGATATCAACCCTTATGCCTCGAGGGTTATCGACAATCTAAAGTCCCCACTCGAATTGGACCTGCAGCTAGTGCATTTGTCCCTTGCTCGTTTTCCGAGTTTGTCACTGGTTTCCCGCCACGCCTTGAAGAGGCAACAAGAAAGACATCATTAAATTCGGCTTGCAACTGCAATGTTTGGTGGAACACAATATCTTAATTCTCTAGTACTCCTCAGTAGAGGACGTGATCAAATATTGGGGCCAACCATCATACGAGCGGATCCACATTCAGTGGTGCCCTTGAGTTTTCGGCAACCTATACTTGATGATGATGAGTGGAATCGCATGAGAACACATTGCCGTGTCAGATCAGAGAGTTTACATCATGAAATTCTGACAAATTGATTCTGTACAGGCTAACCAGAAAATTTCTACATCAATTTCTGTATATTAATGCGACGCTATCATGAAAATGAGGAGCACAATCAGCAAAGCTTCACATTTTCTGTGGCGAATCAAACGGCGACACGTTGATTCACAATTTAGGAAAGCATATTCTGATATCGAGAGTTGTTAACGAATCTTATGACGGAAATCCAAAAACATTATCTCGAAATTAGGAATTCAGAGATTCAAAAATTCAGATATTCTTTCTACTCACGAGTTGCGCGAACTCTTGGGAGACTGAGCGTGGGCATGATAAATCCACTTGTGACCTGCAATGTTCAATAACGCTTGTTGAGACAATTCTCGTCAGTCTTGGATAGACTTTGTGTCTAATTTTAGCATGAAGATACCCCCCCGCCCTCCGCGGTACTAACCCCAACTTATAGTAGTAGCACACGATGGAGAACTACCTTTTTCGTTGACTCCGTTGGTAAGCGAGGACATGAATTACTTACACATTAACTCTTCGACTTCTTGCAATGTGGGCAGTTCAGCGAGTTGGCTGATATATTTGACTCTAGTCAGGTGTATTATTAGGTCAATTAGGTCAACATCGGACGGTAGGATTTATAGTGGCAATGTGAGGAAGAAGTACCTGGTGAAAGCTATATGAGCGATTTCCTGTCGATTCTATTTTGCGCCATGTACGGTGAGTGCTTTCTATCCACGAATTTTCTAATTTGGTTTCTGTTAGCCTGATAACGGATGTGCGAACCACTTCCATCCGAGAGTATCGACAGGAAGCACAAAAAAGAAATATGTGCGGGATGGGTAAGGGTGATCGCCGGTTCCTGGTAGTGTGAGGTGGGGTACTTGTCAGGGTTGCAGGTAGTACCATTAATCATGTATTACATAAAAACTTCTCGGGTGTATGCAACAAAATATATTATACACAAAGGACAGTACGAAGGCTATAAAAGCACATCGAATGACATATATAATATATCGACTGCCGCCTTACATAGCCTGACAGCTAGGTGCCCGTTCTTGAAAATGTAAGGCTTCTAGAACAGAATGGGATAATGTTCAGATCATACGTGAATGGAGGAGGAATACGAGAAAATTTGAGATTGTGGCTAGTAAGACTAAGTTTGGGTGGTTCTTACGCTTAAGTATGAATTCGTTTTCGCACACGCATCCTCCTCGGTTGTCACTAAGACCACCAAAAAGTATCCGTTCAATAAATCATGAAGCATTTTCAACAAGTGAGCGAGTAATATGTATGTCATCGCACTCTAACTGAAACTCTACATAAAATGCACAGCGGTGAGCAAGTGACAAAGAGCAAGCTACTTAACTACTGGGGGTTTTTATATCGACATGAAGAGTCTTTTGTTGGCGGGGAGAAAATAGATCCAGTCAGAGGCTTATGGTATAGCTCAATTTGCCAATCAAATTTCAGTTCATTCTAGCAGCATCTTTATCTGATCGAAGTCGCTAAAAACTTTTAAGTACATTGATATGTCTCTAAGTTTGCACAGAATTACTCATTGAATGTAGTTCATGTAGTTCAAGTGCTTGTAATTTGTGTTTTCAGAGCAGATGGGGCATTATTTCAGACTCTTTTGAGGCACTCACGACACGGCGGTCCGGATAGATACATTTCCTATGAATCAGTCACAATGAACAATAACACTCTAGAAGATCTAATACTTCATCATTGACAATCCTTTGAATGAGCTCAAGATTTTCAATAGCTGAGTGCGACAAATTGCCTGTGGAATCGCGTTTCAAATATTGTCCACTAAATCTGCTGATTTTTGAGATGTCAGAGATGACCTCTCAATTTATAGATGAACTTCAATGAAGGCTAGTCCAAAAATGACATGCATGAGTTCGTAAGATGAGTCTAATATGGTCTAATCTAAGAATGAGGGTCTGAACTGGAAACCAGGTATTCCAACGATATCAAGATAGGAAGCATCGACATACTGGGTTAGGTTGTATCAATATTTCATTCGGTTAAGCAATTCCTGCTATATAGCATCCAATACTACTTAGATTGTGGAATAATTTGTTGGCCGGCAAAAAGGAACGAATTGTTCGGCAACGCACCCTGTACAGAGACTAATTAGATGCCATCCGGCGAGTAATTTGGTGGGTGCTATTAATGTTCCTCGACGCCCTCGCAACAATTACTTATAAATTTCAGCGCAATATATCTCCATGAGACGTATTTTGCCAAAGTATGTGAGGGATCCTTTCTTAAGAGAACTCGTTTACGGAGTTGGCTCAGCTAGCCAGGCGCGAAACGAGCTACGATGGATCAAGCAAGAAGTGAGAGCTGAAGAAGTACCTCGAGCGGTTTCGTTGCGGGCGAAAGGTTTTCCCCTACAATATATCCTGAAGTCACAGCCATTTGGGCACCTAGACATTACTTGTAAGCCTGGGGTATTGATTCCTCGATGGGAAACGGAGGAATGGGTTAGCGAATTGGCTCGTTTTATTAACGACAATATGTCTGATGGTAAGCCTTTGAGAGTTCTTGATATTGGTACTGGATCAGGTTGTATATTGTTTTTGCTCTGCAGTTTGGTGCCGAATAGTTTTGGAATGGGCTTAGATGTTTCTCCAAAAGCTATGAGATTATTTCAAGAAAATCGCGCGAGACTAAATATGAAAACCAAAACCGATGTGTCATTGCACAATTTACATTTACCGCTGACTGAATGCGCCGCCATTAGTACTGATGAGGGTGATTTGACCAGAGATTTCGACTTAGTAGTGTCCAATCCACCGTATATTACCCGACTCGCTGATGCGGACTACCAAGTTCGAACATTTGAGCCAGAACTAGCTCTTATAGAACAACCAGAGATTTATGAAAATCTTGTCAAAAGGGCTTTCGAAACATCGGCAAGAATGGCAGTTTTTGAAGTGGGCAATAAGCAGCAGATTGATTTGTGCATTCGGCTGTTCAATGAACAGAGTTGGAATGCCTGGGGACAGAGAGATTCCGCTGGAAATTGGCGAACCATTTGGGCAAAAAGACCTGAACCGAATGACCATAAGGAACGAGTAAATTGATAAAAAGGAACTACAAGAGAATTGGGAGTTGTCGGTCTCAAATCTTAGTGATTACACGCACATAGTGCGCTATTCCATATTTCATATAGGTGTATGAGATGCTCAATATTTAATCACTGATTAAAATTATAATTGGGGGGGCTGCACCTGTCATTCATTATGTTTTTTCTCAGTCTAGTTCTATGCTGCTATCTCGGCTTCCTTCGCTCTTTTCCTCGTTGTGTTTTCTCTTCTTTCTCTGCGCACCAACACCCAAAGCTTGTACGGAGTCACTTGGATACACACGCAAAGCCTGTAATAAATAGCCACCCAAAGCTAGCGATGTCATTTTGGGGTGCATTCTTCCTGGGAGGGTCTGATACTTACGCACACGAGTTTCCCAAATAGTTGGGGCCAAAACGCGCAGATCCGACTTCATTGCTAGCGTCAAATCAACCAGTCGCTCTTTGAACTCACTGAATGCGACAATAGGTGCACTGCCACTGACAAAGGGGATCAGCCGATTGACCAAATCGGGGAGGTCTAGAGTGGTGGCTAGGATCAAGCCATCGTAGCCCTCTTTGCACTGGTTACGTACGAATTCTCGCTGGCGGTAACGATATAAATGACGATTATACTGGCCTCGCTGATGGGTTTTCAATTGCTTGGGATCCTGGTGGCCAAAATGCTCAGGTTTCGGTTCAATGTCGCCCACGGGATGATCTGACCCTTCATTTTCATCTGTTTCACTGAATCTATTACCAGAAAAGGCCTCTTGTGGGGAGAGTAGCTCCAGCAAGTTAATTGTTCGCACCAACGGATTTTCAATTCGCGGATCTTCTTGGGGGAACCATTGCTCAAAATATTTTAGCGCGTCAAGATTTGTGTGTTCGTTTTCGTGCAATATAGTGACGCTGCCTTTACCGTTAAGTTTTTCCAGAATGGCCACGACAATTAGGCTGGGTGTCTCATCCACTACCAAGTAATGGCCACCGGGACGCACATTTGCAAGACTGAGCATCATAGCCAAGCTTTCCATACCCATGTTCATGACCTTGCTGCGGTCCTTTTCGAGATAAACCTCCAACAGGTGCTGGCTGGATACCAATTCTGGAGTGAACTGCTGCAAATACTTCATCTTCTTGCGCTTCAAGTACTTTGCCTTGGCAAACTCGGTCTTTTTGGCGAAGTCCTGATGGGAACCGATAATTTGCTCGATGATCTCCTCGCCCTTTTTACCTTCTTTTTTTAGTCTCTCTATCTCCTCCATAGATAGGGTGTTTGTACCCAGGTAATCGATGCGGTCACCGGCCATTGTCTGGAGAGTAACATCCTCCTCCAGATCATCAGGGTCAAAAGTGGGAGGCTCCACCTTCACTGCTTTCTTTTCATTGGTAATCTCATAAGTGTAGCCGAATTTCTGACCAATTAAGCTATCGGCTTTGAAGCTGCCGAATTTTCCCAAACCTATGGATGAGCCCGGCACGAGCTTGACCACGCGGTGGTTTTCACTGGGCAAGCGCAGGAAAAGCCAAGAGTTCGGCTCAATTGTCCCTGCCATTCACGAATCTCCGGTATTTTTTACTGCCAAGACTCAGCGGTTCTTTGCGTAACTGAAGGCTGGAAATCCGTTGATATGGAATGGGAGCGAAGAGTTTGTGGTTTGGAATTTTTCTAGGGCAGGGGCCATTACTTAATTTTTTTCGCGCTATAATAAATGTCCCGGATCATTAACACCGACCACGCACATCTAAGACACATAGTAATACTGGCACTAAGAAATGGGTCGTAGAGCTAAGAGTAAGCAGGCGGACCCGCCGAGTTTGGACGAATTCCGTGGTGTGAAGCGTGCGGAGCCCACAGAACTCAGTCGACGAGGGAAAAAGCGGGCCAAGAAGGCGGAGGCCGGCCCCGATTCCGGCAAATCTCGCAAAAATAACGAGGAATTGGACGAGGCTAAAGCCGATCTCTTTGACAGCGATGAAGAGGTCGCTGCTAAGCCCATGTTCAGTGACGACGAAGGCGATGAGGACCTCGAAACTTTGAACACAGCCACTGCCAATAAGTTCCTTGAAGAAAGCGAGGATGAGGAAGAAGGTGAAGAAGGGGACGAGTTCGACGAGGAAGAATTCGATAGCTTCGATGAATACGGAGAGGAGAGTGATGACGAAGTGGCTGGTGCCGACGCTGATGGCGACTCGGCCGAGTCCCAGGAAGAAGAGGACGGCTCCTATGATGATCTGAATATGGATGAGGTAGAGGACCCCGAGGCGACCCAGGTCGAGCGAGTGAGTGCACCCGATCTGCGCATTCGTATCATGGAGACTGTCAAAATTTTGGAAAACCTTTCAGAAGTCAGTAGACGCCACCCGCGCTCGTACTATATCGAGCGCCTGCTACGTGATATACAGGAGTACTATGGCTATTCCGAGTACATGGCCGAAAAATTTTTCAACCTATTTAGTCCTGCCGAGGCTGTGGAGTTTTTCGAAGCATGCGAAGTGCCTCGTCCCGTTGTTATCCGCACAAATACGTTGAAGACCACACGAAGAGATCTCATGCAGGCCCTCACTAATCGCGGTGTCAACCTGCAGGGTCTGTCCTGGTCGAAGGTTGGGTTGCAGGTCTTTGACTCGCAAGTGCCTGTGGGTGCAACCCCGGAATACCTGGCCGGGCACTACATCCTGCAAGCCGCGTCGAGTTTCCTGCCCGTTTTGGCCCTTGATCCGAAGCCCAAGGAGCGGGTGCTGGACATGGCGTCGGCCCCCGGCGGAAAAACCACCTACTTGGCCGCATTGATGAAAGACACCGGTGTGGTGTTCGCCAACGATAGCAACAAATCGCGTGGCAAGAGTCTGATCGCGAACATCCACCGTCTCGGTTGTACGAACACGATTGTTTCCCACTATGATGCGCGGGAATTCCCTAAAGTGATCGGCGGCTTTGACCGGGTGCTGTTGGACGCCCCCTGCTCCGGCACCGGTGTCGTTTCCAAGGACCCGCAGGTGAAGACGAGTCGCACCGAGAAGGACTTTGTCCAGCTGCCCCATCTTCAGAAGCAACTGCTGTTGGCAGCTATTGACAGTGTAGACCACCAGAGCCCGGGCGCCACCATTGTGTACTCCACGTGTTCGGTGATGCCCGAGGAAAATGAAGGTGTCGTTGACTATGCATTGCGGAAGCGACCAAATGTCGAGCTTGTGGACGCCGAGCTGGCCATCGGCAAGCCTGGATTCACCAGCTTCCGGGGTAAGAAGTTCCACCCCAGCCTACATCTGGCGCGACGATACTATCCTCACACGTATAACGTCGATGGGTTCTTTGTGGCGAAATTCAAGAAGACGGGCCCGTCGCCAACCACCACCGCCAGCGAGAAGGAGGAGGCTGAGGACATGGCTGACAAGCTGAATGAGCCGTTTGCCGACTTCGAGAGCAAGGACGACTCGGAGATCATCCAAAAGAGCTTGAAGCGCTCGCGCAACAAGCGGGGAAGAAAATAAATAAACAACTTCTACATAATTTAGTGTGCATATTGTAAAGCTAGCCTAATGTATGACCCCAGGCTACCACCCCACTTTACTGGGCCGATGTTACCGATGGTTGTTCCGGTGTAGGCCGGATGGTGGGCGTGCAATGGTGATATTATATCCGTATAACATGCGGAGCGAACGAAGCTGCCACTGAGCTAACTACACCCATTTGAGAATTCCTCCTTATTATTATCACACCACGGCAAATGCAACACCATAATGATTCACATAAAGGAAATGTGAGGATAACCCGTTTATCTAGGCCATTGATATCTATGGCCTAGTCAGTAATTATCTCATAGTGTCGAGATGGGTGGGTGTCTAGGGTTTCTTCGGGTGTGGACTTGTGCCATCCTGTTTGTCAGCACTTGGATTCACAAAAACCACACACTACACCCGGCATCAGTGAACCCCGAAGCTACCATGTCGGAACTCCCGTTGGCGGTGCAGACGCATCGCGTTATCATTCCGAGCTACGCGCAGTGGTTTAATCGTGACGAAGTGCACAGCCTCGAAAAGAAGGCGCTGCCCGAGTTCTGGTCGGGAAAGTCCCGGACAAAAACCCCGGAGGTTTATCGGGAGTTCCGTGATTTTATGGTTGACACATTCCGCCTCAACCCAACGGAGTACCTAACCGTCACGGCGTGTCGCCGTAACTTAGCTGGCGATGTGGCCTCTATCATGCGGGTCCACCAGTTTCTGGAGCAGTGGGGCCTCATCAACTATCAGATCGATCCTACCACGCGCCCCACCCTACTGGGCCCCCAGTACACGGGCCATTTCCAAATAACCGTCGACGCCCCGCAAGGACTCAAACCTGCTGAGGTCCCGAACTTGAAGACCGAACTCGACCACGTTGTAGAACAGACGGAGGCGCTGGCCCAAAACGGCGAGGGTGTCCTGTCTCATCTCGCCAGTGAGGCGGCAGCGGCACAGATGGAGGCCCAGAATGCGGAGTCGGTGGCTACAAAAGCTGAAGAGGATGTCCAGAATGAGGAACGAAAGGAAGGTGAGGCCAGCACCCCCGCCGAGCCTGCACCGGAGACCGCGACTGACAGTGCAGCTGCGGGCGAACCCAGCACCGATCTGGCCGTGAAGGAAGCCGAGGCAAGAATGGCGGAGGCCCACGCCATGGAGGTCGAGGAGACCGCGGCCATGCGAGCCGAGGACGCCCTGAAAACGGCAGAGGCGGCTGCTAACGCTGACATTAATCTTGATGTGGCGAAGTCCGGAGAGGAGGCCAAAGATGAACCCAAGGACCAACAACCCACGGTGATTGTGGATAGGCCACTATCGGAAAAGGTGCGAGCCAACCTCGTTCTGCGACGGGCGGTGTACGATACCAGCAGCGACGCGCTGGCCCTAATGGAGGAGCACCAGCGCCGATTCCAGGCCCTTACCACTCGCCAGTATAACTGCTTCACCTCTGGAGAAGACGTCACGAAGCAGCGCTTCCATAATTTGCAGTCGAAGCAGGTCATCAGTGCCACGGCCCTGAAGCAGGGCTTGTTCCCGGCCAACTATACTGCGGCCGACTACATCAAGCTTGAACAAACGCAGCAGGACCTCAGCACCTGGACGGACTCCGAGTTGCTGCTGCTGCTCGAGGGCATTGAAATGTTCGAAAACGACTGGAACCAGATTAGCTACCATGTGGGCTCGCGGTCGAAGGAGAGCTGTTTGGCAAAGTTTCTGCAGCTCCCCATCGAGGATCCGTATTTGACATTCTCCAAGAACGGCCCTAGGACACTCTTTGACACAACATCCCCCGCTAATAATGAGAATAAGAGCGCCGCGCTATTAGAGAGATCCGAGGAGGAGGAAGAGACCACGGAAGCCACCACTTTAAAGAAGGTCTTAGCCGCTCTCAAGAAGGAGGTGGCAAAACCAGAAAATCTGGAAAAGCTTCGCCAAAACCGGGCCAAGGGTGCCGAAGAGGAGGTCAGTGCCGCCCAACAGTCCTTGCTCAATAGGGCGGTCGAGCTCCAGCTGCAAAAGCTCAGTCTTAAATCCGAGAAGTTCGCGGCTTTGGAGAAGGTCGTCGATATGCAGAGACGGGAGCTGGAGACCCAGCGCATGGAGCTGTTCACGGACCGCCTGGCCCTCAATCGCCAGGCGGAGCTTGTGGGTGACCTTCTCAAGCGCGCCACTTCGGCCGAAACCCCTGAGAAGGGCCAGGAGCTGTTAGCACAGGCCAAGAAGCTGGCCTCGCAAACCCCTCGGCTGGCAACCGCCGTCAAGGCGGAGAAGCATGTGGAAGAGGCGCGTCCAATCAGCGTCACCGAGCCTCTGACCTATAAGTTTTGGTCGGCGTGATTGGAGTTTATTGATCAGTCGTGTACTTTTAATGGAAAATTAAATATTTATCATGTCATTATTTGTTTTTTTAACCGTTGTTTTGCGTACGGGCATAAGCGACAGCCCACCGCCCGCTCCAGGGTTGGCGTCACTGCTCGGCTCACGCCGGCTGAGGGCCGCCATTATGATTTGCACTAGGTTTGGGAACATGTCACACCCGAGGGGGTTCTGAAGTGGGCCATTACTGCTTTAATCGTGTAGGACCTGCGGGTTGAAGCGAGTTGGTGATGGTGGACTGTATCACATCCAGGCTAGGCATTCGAACGTTTATGATATGCAGGGTTTCCATGCGTCGAGGACGAATGCGGACCGGCGATCATACAGGCTGGTCCCTACTGATCGTCATATTCTCAGAGAACCACACTCGACAGGAAATCCAGCAGTGATCTATGGCATGACGCGCCTACACCCAAGCCATCTACCGTCAGACCCTTTTAACCACTCCCCTTGGTCACCGTTGTTATCCAGCATCGCGAAATCAGGATCATCCACAACCCAGTGGGAGGGGGGGACCTTGCCCTCCGACATAGCTGGTCCACCACACCTTCCTATCGATACACTCATAATGGACGGAATGAACGTGAGTACAATGCTCAAGCGCCTCGAGGCCGCGGCGTCGCGGCTGGAGGACGTGGTCATGTTCGCCGAGATGCAGCGGTCTCCCGAGGTGCCGACCGGGCCACTGGTTGTCGATGACACCGCCAGCAATGCCGGCGCGAGCACCGATTCACTGCGGTCCCCTTCGATGGCGCCGAGCTCCGCCAGCCACCAAGTGTCGCCGCGGTCCAGCGCGCCGCTGGTGGTGGTAAACGCGCCGCCGCTGCCGGATATCGACCCGGCCCACAACGGGGCCGGCTACGCGGCCCTGGCCGCCGTGAAGCAGCAACGTCTGGCCGAATTTGTCAAGCTGAGCAGCGACATTGCCGAGGGCGTCGACGCGCAGGCCAAGGCGTTCGCGGAAGCCTTCGACAAGATGCTGGAGATCGTGGCCCTGGCCGAGACCGCGGCCAAGCCCGCGATGGAGGAGTTTATGACGGTGCTACAGCCCATGAACGCGGCGGCGGGCAAGGTCGAGGACCTCCGCAACGAGTTTCGCAAGGAGCGCGAGCTGGCCAACTTCCTGGCCACGGTGCCGGCCGGGGTGGGCGCTCTGGGCTGGGTGACCATTGAGGGCAAGAACCAGGCCGGGCCGTTCGTTGGGGAGATGAAGGACAGCGCGCAGTTCTACGGTAACCGCGTACTCAAGGATAACAAGGAGCATAAGGCGTGGGTCGACGCGTATATCGGCGTGCTGACCGATCTGGCCCAGGTGGTCAAGGAGAAGTTCCCCGAGGGTCTGCAGTGGAACGCCAAAGGCAAGCCGGCTGGAGCGCCCGCCGCGCCGGGCGCCGCCCCCGGTGCCCCGGCTACTGGCGGCGCGGCTCCACCTCCGCCGCCGCCACCACCGTCCATTGAGCAGCTGACGGCCGACACCCCCGCCAGCGCGGCGGCCAAGCCCGCGGCTGATGCTGGCGGCATGGGCGGCGTGTTTGCCGAGCTGAGCCAGGGCGAGTCGATTGCGTCGGGCCTGAAGCCGGTGGACCGCAAGGCACTGAAGGCCAGCAAGCCGCCGATCCCCAAAGCGACCAAGCCGAAGCCGCGTTCGGCCGGCGACTCGGCCCCCCCTGCATCATCTGCGGCGGCGCCGGCGGCCTCCGCCGGCGCTGCCAAGCTGCGACCGCGCGTGGAGCTCGTGGAGTCGACCTGGTATATCGAGGATCTGCGCAACCGCCACGACATCGAGATCGAGGCCGGCATGGGCCAGAGCATTCAGATCGACAACTGTGCGGAGTGCACGCTAAAGATCGCCGGCAAGGCGGCCACGTTCAACATGTCGCGGTGCACGAAGATCGGGCTGCTGGTGGAGACCATGGTGGCGAGCTGCGACATTGTGAACTGCACCAGCTTCGGGCTGCAGGTCACGGGCCAGCTGCCGTCGCTGATGATCGACCAGTCGTCACAGGGCTCGATCTACCTCAGCAAGGAGAGTCTGGACGTGGACATTTTCACGTCGCAGACCACCACCATCAACGTGAACATCCCCGAGGACGAGCCTGGTGCGTACCGGGAGGTTCCGCTGGGCGAGCAGATCGTGCACAACCTTGTCAACGGCGGCGTGAAGAGCACGGTGGTGAAGCACGCGTAAGGGCGCCGGTTCCATGGGGTTCTGCGCCAAGCACGCGAAGGGACCGCTGGATCCCAGGCGTTTGTTGCCGGGGACGCATCAGCTGCTCAAATCGCATTTGTCGCTCGAATCGCTTAGGTCGCGGTTTCTGCTCGAAATCACATTCGCCGCTCCAGTTGCGGCCGTCGAGCCGCGACAGGCGGGCCGCCGCCGCTCGAGCAATCGGCAAAATATGGCATTATATCTATGTATGTACTAGTTTATGTGCAATTTCGGCAAGTTCTTCCGCCGTCGGAAAATGTACCACAGGTAGGCCCGCTCGTGCATGTCCAGGCTGAACGGAGAAATCACCTCGGAGTGGCCCGGCCTGGCCACGGGATCCCGCAGGTACACGGCATGACAGGTCTCAAAGTCCACCTCGATGTGGTGGGGCAGGATGGCGAACGGGGCCACGAACTGGCGCGGGCTCCACGGCGTGAACCACGTCTTGGTGGGCTCGGCCAGGCCGTACAGCCGGCCCCCGGTGGTGCTGAACGGGAGGTGCACCCGGATCGACTCCAGCTGGTCCGCCGTGACGTCCTCGGGCACGGGGTCCAGCTTGGCCGGCAGACGCTGCACCCAGGTCGGGTCGTACTTCTCCTCGCCCGGCTTCACGAACTTGGCGGCGTACTCCGCGGTCAACGCGTCGCGCTCCGCCTCCACCACCGAGGCCACCAGCCGCTTGATGTCGCCGCGGTGGGGCGGGGCCGCCGCGCCCGATTCGTAGTAGGCCGACGCCGGGTATGCCGGCTTGGCGGCGGTCGAGTCGGCGGCCGGCTGGGCATCTGGGGCCGGGGCGTCCCCAGCCCGGGGCTCGGCCTTGCTGTCGATAGTGGTGGGGGCAGCGCCGTCCTCGGAGGCCTTGGCGTTCTCGGCAGCCGCCGCGCCGTCCTCGGGGGTCACCACGGCTTCCTCAGAGACGCTCTTCGCCGCACCCTCTCTGGCCGGCTCCCCGACCCCCGCCAGCTTGGCGATCTCCCGCACCGTGCCCATGACGGCCGGCTTGCGGGCCACGAACCGGCCGAGCAGAATGGCCTCCAGCACGCCTTGCGGCTGCACTCCCCGGGCCTTCTCGTTGAGTTCGTGCTGGACCTGCTTGTTGGTCTCCTCGCTGCGCTTGAGGGCCCGGGCGGAGCGGCGCTCGTTGTAGACGTGGTGGCGACGGCGGTTTTTCTGGCGCTGGTGGAACATGCGCTCCGGATGCTTGTGGCACCGGTCGATGTAGTGGTTGAACTTGGCGATCAGCTTGTTGGTGCGCTTGACCGCCTCGCTGAGGCTGGGCTTCGGGCGGCCCAGCGCGTACAGCACCCGGCGCGGGTCCACGCTGAACACGTCGCCCTGGCGCAGGATGTAGCCGGGGGACTTGATGCGCACGCCGTTGACCTTGACGGAGCCGCGCAGAATGAAGTAGGCCGCCTGGCGCACACTGGACGCAAACAGGCTGCGGAACAGGGCGAAGTCCAGCCGGCGCTCGAGCCCCACGAAGGACTGCAGCGCGTACGGGATGTCCGCCTCGCTGGCGCGGCCATTGGTCTTGGCCGAGGACTCCAGGGGGGACACCACGGGCAGGTCGCCCCGGAAGTGGTTCTTGAACTGGTTCTCGGTGAGCCGGTCGCCGTGGTAGGCCCGGGACTCCTGCTTGGCGAAGAAGACCTCCCGGTACTGGGTGCCCAGCGGGCGGTTTTTGCGCCAGGTCAACGCATTATACACGTTGTATTTGTTGAAACTGGCCCGAATCCGCTTTCGCGCCAGCGAAAATGGCACCTTCAGCCTTCGGGTCATTGAAGAATTTACTGATGACAAATGAGAATTTCACCTATATCTCGATCGGCCCCTACCCACCGCCGTTACCCCCTGTAGGCCGATCCGTGAGGCTGGGTTATCAACGGTGGTAGACGCAGCATACGCACGTTGATGGTGGTATAGCTAGGCTAATGCTAATATACGAATGCTGATACCAGTGCATGCGTGTGGGCCTGCAGATGGGTATTGGTTTATCAATATTCGATGGTGATGGGCTGGCGATGTAGTGATCGGCCGGTATAGTGAGGGGCCAGTGTACTGTGGGATGATCGTAGAGTGAGGCAGCCGGGATTGTGAGAGATGAAGGTATAGTGAGGGGTCAGCGTATTATGAGGCGCAGATATAGCGAGGGGCCCGCGTACAGTGAGATAAAGGTAGAGTGAGGGGCCGACGTCGAGATGAAGGTAGAGTGAGAGTCCGGTATAGGGCGTCAGTAGCCATTATGGCTTTGAACCGGTGTAGTGCAAGTGCGTTCAGTTGACTATTTTCGGGGTGAGTTATTTCGGTGTGAGCAGTTTGAGTGTCCGTATGATTAGTATCAGTGGTATTAGTGTGAGTAGCGTATCAAGGGACAAATAGTAGCGTTAGCATTAGAACTATTGGTGAGACTAGCGCCTATGTGAGTTGTAGAATGTGACAGCAAAGAAGGGAGTGGTCCCTTAATAGTGCTGGGGCACTATCTGTCCGTTGATACTGCCGTGTATGGGTGCTAGCGTTACTGCCAGCAACCCCGAATTGATCACTACCTATACTCTATGTCTATAACTCGTTGTCGAGATTGAGCACCAGCTCATAGAAGAACGCCACAATACTGAAGTGGCTGCGAGGGCGTAGTGCCTCGTTCACGGTGTGGATGTTCTGCATGTCGCTCTCCAGAGCAGGGAAGTACCGGTACAAGTTCTTGGTCAGGTTCCAGTAGTGGGCGGTGTCGGTGTTGCCGGTCATCAACCCGGGGGCCATCACCACCGGCCGGTCGACGAAGTCTTGACCCGCCGCCTGGAACACGTGTTTGGTGGTGCCCGACAGCACGTCCCAGTGCGAGTCGTTGTAGAACGGTGACACGGGAGCCACCTCCAGGACGTCGGTGGTCTCCACCAGCAAGAACCCGGCCTGGTCCTTGGCCTCGGGAGCCAGGACCCGCGGCGTGTCATCGGGACCCGGATTGAACGCGTTCGTGAAGTTCGCGCCCAGGTGGAAGTCCTGCGCCAGGCCGGTGACGAAGTCCAGCACCCGCTTGGTCTCCCGGTCCACCGACGAGTCCGGCTTGATGCGGTAGTTAACCTCCATAATGACCTGCTCCGGCAGGGCGTTGATTTTCACGCCACCGTGCACGATGTCGATGGCCTGGGTGGTCTCCACCATCACCCGGCTGTGGCGATCCGCACCCAGAATCTCGGCCAGCTCGCTGGCCACTGCCGGCGAGCCCAGGTGCGTGTAGACGCCGCGCAGCGACGAGCTGAGCTCGTCGTTGGCAAACTGGCCGAAGCAGGCGTAGCGGCCTTTGATGACGTCGAACTCACTCAGCGTCGGCGGCAGGGGCACGTCGCTCTCCAGCCGGGTGACCAGTTCGGCCATGATGCCGATGCCGGTGTGGTCCGGCGGCGCCGACGAGTGGCCACCTGGTGTGTTCAGCGTGAACCGGAAGTTCAAGCGGCCCTTCTCGGCCACGGCGGGGGTCGCAAAGTACTGGCCGTATGCCTCGGCCACGCCCAGGCCCTCGTCAATGAGCATCTCCACCGAGTCGGGGCCGTAGCGGCGCTCCAGCAGTTCCGCCAGCTTGCGCGCGCCTCGGAACCCCGAGATCTCCTCGTCGAAGCCGGCGCTGATCAGCAGCGTGCGCGCCGGGTGCCACTTCTGCTGCAGCAGTGCCTCCACCGCCTCGTGCATGGCCACCAGCGTGTTCTTGGTGTCGCAGGTCCCGCGGCCGTGCAGCCACTCACCGTCGAAAACCCCGCCGAACGGGTCCTCCGTCCACTCGTCCCGCGTCGCCGGCGCCACGGGAACCACGTCTTGATGGGCCATCAACACCAGTGGCTTGAGGTCGGGGTTCGTGCCCGGAATGGTGTAGAGCAGGCCATAGGTGTTGACGAACTCGCGGTGCTTGGTGAGCAGAGGGAAGTGGCGCTCAAAGTACTTGTGCAGCTTGTGGAAGATCTTGAACCGCGGCTCCTTGTCGACGTCGAACGACATATCGTCGTAGCTGACGGTGGGGATGCGCACGGCGCCGGCCAGCACCTCAATGGAGTAGTTGCGGTACTCCGGGGTCGCGAATATCGACAAGTCGGCCACGCCGTGGGCGGCGAAGTCGGGCACAATCAGGGGCGGCTGCTTGCACTGCAGCATGTCCGACGTGGGCGGCGGCGGGGAGTTGTGCCGGTAGGCGGCGGTGCCAACAAGCCCGCCAAGCACCAGAAGCCCGGCACCGGCGGCGATGGCCAGTGTCTTGACATTGCGCTTGGGCGGGGCCTGAGGATCGGGAAGCTCGATGGACATTTGTGCGAAGGTCAAGCCACACGCCGGGATCCTCAATCGGGGATTGATTACCGACTCAGGGTGAGGTAAGTGCGAGGTTAGAGGCCCCACAGTGATAAGGCTGATCACATGGGCGTGGATCCAGGGATTAAGCTAGATGCTGACTCCCGAGACGGCAGCAGCAGCTGCCTTGGGGTTCCGGCTGCGCTGGCTCCAGGAGTAGGGGGCGAGTTTGACCGGCGATTTTTGCGACCGGCGACCAGTCCCGCCCTGAGCAGGTCGAATATGTAAAAGTAAGTGTCACATACGTCTCGGCTAAACTCGGCCGGGACCCTGCAGCGGGGCCTTGCCGATATCTCCGCGGTGCGGCGGCAGTGGTTGGACGGCTATATTTTATGTACAAATTTTTTCGGCGCGGATCTGGAACCAGCGATGCAATACTGTTACGAACGGTGGTGGGGTGGACGCTTGCTGGTGGTATACGGTTTGCGTGGATTTGTAGCGGCTGCATATGTCCAACAAGGCTATCGAGCGCTCATCATAAGGCGCATGCATCTGTTTGTCCCTCTCCCCCCTGATACGGCGTGTCCATCATCTGCTGCAGTCACCGCCAGGGATAAGCGTTATTGCCACGACAGAGTGACGACTTCCCAAGGCCGCGATTTGCGTAAATTGACGCGACCCCATTTAGAAAAAAATACTCCCCCCATCGTAGCCAGCGAATTTGCAACACCGCCGCCGCTCTCCGACTGGTATAGCTCGCGTGGAACGCAACCCCGGTGCCCTACATTGCGGTCGTGTCTGAGGTTAGGCAAAAGCCCTGGCCCGCACCAGCTCTGTCTTCCCGGCATAATAAACCTATAAGCCATTCCCGCCGCCGAAACCCGCTTACGCCGTCACCCACTATCAACACTGAGTGTGGACATCCACAACAGTACACACAAGCCGTAGCGACACCACTCACCACCTCCCCAGGTTCCCCCCTGCAAATCTTGACACCGCAACTTCTATCGTTTGAAGGGAT
This sequence comes from Starmerella floris, assembly GCA_030555655.1. Taxonomy (NCBI): domain Eukaryota; kingdom Fungi; phylum Ascomycota; class Dipodascomycetes; order Dipodascales; family Trichomonascaceae; genus Starmerella; species Starmerella floris. Next base: position 185,754 of record JANIWM010000010.1, read on the forward strand.
TCGCACGCGAAGGGGAGCACTGTTGCCACGCTGAGTATACTGAAAGCTGGATTCAACGACACGGTAGCAAATATATATTTGATACCGCCGCGGGTCATCGTCGTCCTTCGAGAACCGTTCCTCTAAACCGACCAGAAAATAAAATTCCCCACCCTCAACAGGAATACATCCCGTTCTCGTTCGGACTAATCCACACTCAATGGGCCCACCGTCGCACGCAACCAGCCACGGCAGTGGCAACGCCAGCGACGATGTGCGGCGAATGATCAAGCGGGAGCAGGAAATCATGGACGCGGCGCGTCGGCTGCGTATGTCCGCCCGTAACAAAACCGTGCGTAGCCAGTGCGACTCCCAGATCTCGGAGGCCGCCCGCAACATCTCCTATCTACAGGAGCAGCTCGATAAGTTGCACGTGGTCAAATCCGAGTCCAACAGCCCCACCCGGGGCAACGGCAAAGCCAGCGATGCCGGCGGGGACTCCACAGACCTCACCGCACGATCCGGCGCCAATGGCAAAATCACCCGGCTGGATCTGTTTCGATGGGACCGCCCAGCATCCATGGGCCCGCGCATCCGGCTGATGCTGCAGCAGCTGGAGTACAAAACCAGCATCGAGCAGCAGTACGAGCGTGGTACCCAGAAGCTGATCGACCTCTATGGCCAGACGGGCGACCGCCGCTCCCAGGCCGAGGCCTACGCCAACCTGGCGGAGTCCCGGGGCAAGATGGCGCTGTTGAAGCGGTCGAAAAAGCGCTACTCGGACATGAACCTTGCGGCGGTGCTCGGCAGTAGCAACGAGGATGACGTGTCCGAGTTCGACGTTGGGTTCGGCGCCCCGAACATGCGCAAGCCGCTGACGGGCATGCTGCGCGTGGTCGTGCAGCAGGTTGAAGAGGTGGACCACACCATTGCCTGGGCCGACCAGGTGGAGATGTGGGTCACCATGAAGGTGGAGAACAATAGCGCCGCCACCGCGCGTACGCGGGTGACCCGGACCTCCCAGTTTGGCGAGGACTTCACCATTCCCGTCGACAAGGGTAACGAGATCGAGTTTACCGTCTACGACCGCAGCGTGTGGCCACAGAGCTCCGGCAGCGGGTCCGGCGGGGGCGCGGGCAGCACCGCCTCGGGCACTGCCGCCCTCGGCAGCGGCAGCAGCACCACCGGCGCCATGGGCAGCGATAACTCCCAGCAGTCCAACCCGGTGGCTCTTATGTGGCTGCGCATCAGCGACATTGCCGAAGCGATCCGCCAGAAGCGGGTAGAGCGCGAGTTCAAGGAGACGGGCTGGGCCTCCGCCGACCAGGTCCAGGCACGTCAGTCCCGCATCGGCACTGACAACGGCGCCATGGGCATGGCCCAGCGCCCGGTGAGCCCCCAAAAGCCGCCAGGCTCCGGGGGTGGAAAAGCCACGACTAGAAATACAGGCAGCAGTGGCAATGCCAGCGCCAGCGGAACCGGCTCCAGCGGAACCGGTAGCGGCTCAGCGGGAACGTCAACCTCGGGCGATGACGTGGTCGAGGGCTGGTTCACCTTGGAGCCGGCCGGCCGTATCTACCTGAAACTCGGGTTCGAGAAAACGGGGGTCAACTCCCGCAAGCGGGCACGGGTGTACGATAATAATGGCCCTTCGGACCTGGGCCGCTTGGGCCGGCACAACGCCATTCGCAAGCGGGAAGAGACCCAGCAGGTGCACGGTCACGAATTCGAGCTCCACCAAGCCTACAACATCGTGCGATGCGCCGTGTGTGGCGACTTCACCACGTCCTACTTCCAGTGTCAGGAGTGCAAACTAACCTGCGACCGAAAATGCTTCTCGAAGATCGTAACCAAGTGCACCGCGCTTATGTCCCAGGACCCGGATGAGGAGGAGCTTAACCACCGCATTCCCCATCAGTTCGAGCCGACGTCCAACATGAAGGCCTCCTGGTGCGCCCAGTGCGGGTTCATCTTGCCCCTAGCCAGCAAGAAGAACGTGCGCAAGTGCACGGAGTGCGGCATCATGGTGCACCTGGCCTGCTCCCAGTATGTCCCTGACCTGTGTGGCATGTCCATGGAGACCGCTGCCCAGGTGGTTAATGAAATCAATAGCACGCGCATCCGCCAGGCCACCAAGGCGGCGGCAGGGTCCTTGAATTTCCACCACCCGGCCACCCCCCACCATTCCAAGTCGACGCAACCCGTTTCGGCGTCCTCAGTGAGCACGCCCGCGACTCACGGAGCTTCCCGTACCAGCCCTGGTAAATCCATCCAGGCTCACTCAAAGACTCCCTCGATTCCCCCCCCTCATTCTGCATATGGGCAGGCTAAGCCCCAGCATACCACCGTAGCGCCGCCGTCGAAACCAGGCCCTGTGCGTCGCAAACAAGTCCCGGGCCTTATTCCACCGGATCGCATGGCTGTGCTGCCGGACAGCGCGCCGAACTCCGGCAGGAAGACCCCGCCGTTGCCCACGCAGGCCCCACCCCAGCTTCCTTCGTCGTTGCCCATAGCCCCACCGCCGCCCGGCACACAGGCACCATCATCGTATGGACCGCACAGGGGGATTCCGGATCCCCAGTATGTCCCTGGCCAGCCTTACCCTCCCGGAAAGCCAGGGTACCCTCAGAGTCAAACAATTCCCGGTCAGCCAGGCTTCCCCCTTCCCAATGTCCAAAAGAGTCTACCTCAGGTGCCATCGCAGCACGCGACGGCGCCCGCTCAGAAGACAGATTCTATCCCAGGAGTCCCTCAGAGCCAGCCTATCCAGCCCACTATCGGTGTGCCTCAGATTCCGCCAACGGCTCCGCCAACGCTGCCGCCTGTTTCGAAATCTTCATCCGAACAGTCATTGCATGAAGCTGCTCGCCAACAGGCCACGGAATTGCTGGCAGGGGTCACGTCACAAGACGGGACGGGTGCCCCGCCTTCATCCGTGGCACCCGGTGCCGGATCAGTGGCTGCTCTTGGGGCCAACTCATCCGTAGGAGCGACCACGCGACCACGGCGCCGCCGGAAGGTTGGTTTGGACGACTTCTCGTTCTTGGCGGTGTTGGGCAAAGGAAACTTCGGCAAGGTTATGCTGGCAGAGTCTAAACACAGCGGGCAGCTATACGCTGTTAAGGTTCTAAAGAAGAATTTCATCATTGACAATCGTGAGGTAGAATCAACCCGCAGCGAGAAGCGGGTGTTCCTTATCGCTAATCGCGAGAGACACCCGTTTTTGATCAATCTCAGCGCCTGTTTCCAGACTGAGAACCGAATTTACTTCGTTATGGACTATGTCAGTGGCGGTGATCTTATGTTCCACATCCAACGGAAGATGTTCAGCGCGAGACGGGCTCAGTTTTATGCGGCTGAGGTGTTGCTGGCGTTGAAACATTTCCATGATAATGATGTGATTTATCGCGATCTCAAACTGGATAATATTCTTCTCAGCCTCAATGGACATATCAAGATCGCCGATTATGGCCTGTGTAAAGAGAACATGGGACCGGGACAAACCACGGGCACATTCTGTGGAACGCCTGAGTTCATTGCACCTGAGATTCTATTGGATCAGAAGTATGGCCGCAGCGTTGACTGGTGGGCGTTGGGTGTTCTGATGTATCAGATGTTGCTGGGCAAGTCTCCGTTCCATGGTAATGATGAGGACGAGGTTTACGACGCCATTTTGAGTGACGAACCCCTCTATCCGATTCACATGCCGCGAGACTCAGTCTCGATTCTGCAGCAGTTACTGACCCGTGACCCAAGTAAACGGTTGGGGTCCGGTCCCAAGGGCGCGAGGGAAATCATGGATCATCCGTACTTTGCCAATATCAATTTCGACGATCTGCTGGCGCTGCGGGTGGAACCCCCGTATAAGCCTGAAGTGGACTCGCCTACGGATGTGCGCTTCTTTGAGCGGGACTTTACATCGGAAATGCCGGCACTGACACCCATGAATAGCACATTGACACCGCAAATGCAGGAGGAGTTCCGGGGGTTTTCCTACAGCTTGGGAGATTCCATCTGAGCAGCAAGACAAATCGAGCAAGTTATCGATTAAAATTTTCACCTATGTGTATATACCAAGGCTAGCCTTGTATTTAATTTAAATCCCATTATGAAAATTACCCACAGGATAGAGCTTACCACCCAGACTCTGAATCGTGAGTGCGATTCTGGCTAAGCCGGACAAACAGCAGGCGTTACAGATAGCTAAACGTAAAGCCTTCATGTGACCATGGAGCAACACAATATATATTAAGACTCTTTGCAACAGTCGTAAATAAATGAGGGACTTGGTGGGGGCCTATTCAAGTGCCTGCCTAGACATTGGCATCCGCGCTGGGAGATGGGTGGGGAACTGATAACGCAGAGAGAGAGCCACAAACCCTCCCCCTAATGCCTATTGGCCCCCACCCCCCACCTCCCCACGCAATTCGACGCAGTGCTATCTCAATTAGTTATTGTTCTCATACTTGTCCACTCAATTTGCTTTGTTTGATATAGCCCAATGGATGGTACCCCGCTGGATCGGGCATATACCTTTGCTAAGGCTGCAGATGCCGCGGTACTTGCCGGAGACTTCACCAAAGCCGCTCAACAGTTTGCCGAAGCGGCCGACCATTTTGAACAGGTATACAAGGCGAATCCCGGAACAGCTTCGGCCCGTACACTTCAGGCATTAGCTGAACAACATAAAGGACTTGCAGAATATTTTTCTAGCGGGAGAGCCGCCTTAGATGTGAAGAAGCATGTGCTGTCGCCTTCTTCGTCAACGTACCACAACTCGGCCAGCCCTCAAGTAAATGGGGGTGCTAATGCGAATGGATTTCCCCTGAGCCAAGGCAAGCCGCCTCCAGTGAACTCGGTGTATTACTCTTCCAAATCAGGCCATAGCTCTGGCCAGAATGATACCAATGGAAATCCCGCCTCTCGCGTCACCTCCTCTTTTGCATCAATTGGATCGCCCACCGTGCCAATTGCTCCCAATTCTTCGTCAACACCGGCTTCCTTATCGGTGGACGAAGCAATAAGCTCCCTGGCTAGCCGAAGTGCAGCGGTATTTGCCCGAACATTTGACAATGTCGTTGCGTCGAAGTTAGGTGCTTCGAGTGCATCCACCAAATCCTCTTCGATGCCATCCGGAAACTCACAAGAACTGAATAGCAACGCTCCTTCAGAAAGTTTCTATTTGGTGAAGCCAAAGGCTCAGAAACCGTCCTTCGCGAAGCAATCCTTAAATGCCCTCGCTCAGGCCCGTGCCCCGGGTTCTAACAAAGTTGTGACGTCAGATTTTGGAAACGAAAAGTCTGGGTCACCTTCAGCTGTTGGAAGCAAGGGTGGTTCTATGAATGGCGCGACTTCCAATGGCGTTGGGTTGAGCAATGTAGACCGTGCTCAGGCGCTAGAGAGAGCCACTAACGCTCAACGAGAGGCATTGAAGTCTGGTTTGCAACAAATCTTCAACCTTATTTTGCAAAAGGAGGAGCAGCTACGAGACGAACAGCTAGGAGAAATCGATCAGCTGCGAGCGGAAAACGACCGCTTGAAAATCCAGGTTTCAAAACTCAAGTCCAGGTGGGAAGACCTAAAAGAGTCGGCGCGGAAACGACAGACGCCAGCTGATTCGTAACTTGTCTCTCTGTAACCCTGCTGCAAAATGGAACTTGCGGGTCAATTCCATATTTTTGGCACCATTTTAGGATAGTTTCTTACCAGCAATGTATCTTTACATTCTCCTGGAGGGCGTTTCCTTAGATGCTAGTATATATCTTCCAGACTCAGGACTCTCGCTAACCACAAGAATGAGACAAACTATCCAATAGTTGGTCAAACACTCAGCCGACTCGCATTCGCGGACAACTAATAGGGAAACGAGGTCAGGTCCCCAGTCTGTTTAAGTTCTCATAACGGGGCACCTCAGCGGCGACAAAGAGATTTTCAGAACAAATGCAAACCCACATAAACTGCTTTCAAGATTAAAAGAGCTCGCGATCCTAAGTAGTTCCAAGCAATGATTCTCCGTAGCCGACCATTATTTTGATACTTGATTGTTTTATTACACGAATCTGACAATACAACTCAGATTCTCCTGCTACGTAGATATCGCCTATTACAAGTTTGAAACCTCGATTAAAAAAGGCTGCTTAACCAGCATGCCCAATCAAGCCTCAATCGAATCCGTCACCTTCTCCCTGCCACGGGGCGTACGGCATAATATTTTCCGAAACCGTGTGATTATAGTCCCAGTAATAATTCAGATACGACGGAACTCCTTTCTTTTCAGGAGCGCAAGTCCTAATGAAATTATTCTTTGCAGTTTGTCTCTCAACAAGCTCAGTCCAGTCTGACAATGAGCAGCTATAACCAGGCCCGCCATAGCAATTGTCCAGGGGAACAACAGCGTCGTTGAGGAGAATACGCACAAATAAAGACTCCTCCGGGGGTTGATTGATCGTACTGTTGGTAATATTGAAAGGGTAAGTACCGTTAGCCTCAAGTGTGTGATTGTACAAAGGGTTTCTTTCGGGTTGGTGACTAGATTGATTTTGAGTCCCATAACTACTGTTCAGCAGTGAATCAGGGATTGACGCGTTACTGCTGATAATATTCGTCTGGTTGGTGAGACCAGGTGCGCTGCATTTGAGACGCTCGATGACAAGGTGGGCACCCATAGGAACAATGTCACTGATTTCCCAGCGTGTATCGAACGTCACCTGTTTGGGGTCAAGAGGTTTTAAGGGTGAAAGGATGCCCATACCACCTAGAAATCTAGTGATGTCATCGTCGTGACCAAAGTTCAGAACTAAGGGCAATCCGGAACCATTGACGTCTCGGGGCCCCTGATTTAGTAGGGTGGTCGTGGCATTTGCCCAATTTGTCCCCCAAGCACGTCCCTTGGTTGATCCGCCACCATTATAGCAGTAGAACTTGATGCCCATACGATAATGATAAGCCAACCACTCTTCGCGCGTAAAAACATCCAACCAGGGCGAGTCGCCCTTCGCCGAGAGATCAAAAGCAGCAATATCGAAGAGTTGAACGACATCACTTCCATCTAGGGACAGACCATGCTCCTCATTTAGTCGGATAGCGGCAATATCGAACTCAGGATAGATCACCTGCGAGAGTCCATCCTTACTCTCCGGGTCCGGCAAATCACATTCGGTAGCTTTTTTCCACTCACAGAATTTTGGCGAGATCGAGTTGGCACCCACCTTTTTTTTCTCGCTGATAATGTTCATCTCGGCTACATCAGTGTAGTTGTAACCAAAGAATCCCTGACCAAAAGCTTGGGCGGATTGGACCACTCGCGCAGAGCCGCTAGCGAACAAAGGAACTTTAGACTGTCCATCCCAGAGATGCCCATAGCGACTGCGGAAGATGGCTCCTCTATCTTGTAAATCGCTGAGACCAGCATAAGGTCCCGAAGATATCTCCAAAGAAGCATCACCATCATTCTGCAGGAAATATTCCCAGTTGTTAAGGAACGCAAGGTCGCCATGGAAGAATTCACCTTCTTCACGCGATTCATAGATTTTATTCAAAACCGCGCGCTGTTTATCAACATCGTCGGCTTTCGGATATCGCTCTCCATGTCTTTGCAAGAGTACGACCTGGTCAACCTCACACCCTGCAGGGGCTTCCGGTGAAATTCCGTTTCCTGAACGGGTATTATAGGGCCCGTATGGACCCAGGTATTTCAATGGTGAGTACCGGTCCTGGAAGCGTTGATAATACGGTTTGTTAAGCACTGATTGTGACGGACCGCTGAGCTTGAAAGCGTCAATTGATGCAATGAGTGTTGTGAACACTATTGTGAAAGAGACTTGCACCATTGGAGATTGCTGTGTTCGGCTGGGGGGTTAGTCTCTCTTATATTAGGTAGTATCGTTAGATGCGATATGCGCACGTTCTTCACACTGGAAGTGGATTTGTTGATTCAGGCAGAGTACCCTAAGCAATTGACGCAATCCCCATAGAGGGGAATTGAGCAAGACTGTGCGGATCCAGGTGGTATGCTTCGCAAACTAAAGCTAGCGTTAGAGTATACGATGAGCTTCACAGTATATTTAGACATTTTCGGACAACTCTATTTCTGAATTCAACGTTTAGGTTAGGAGAAAGTGGAAGTATATGCATATCCCGCCTAAAACCCTATACCTAGCTGCGCTTCTCCAGATTTTGGCACGTGTCATATGGGTAGGGGAGCGCCTTTTTTTCACGAATTCACCATATTACTAAGCGGGACATGATTACGCCTTATTAATACATCGGACACTTCAACAGATTTTGATATTTCATGTCAGCGCGAGAAAAAACTATTGAGTGGGCAGGGGTGCGGCGGTGGTGAATGGCTACATAGCGCCAAGAGCCGCCTGAAATTTCCCCACGTAACTCAGTTGCATAGATATCTGAGGAGTTGATTGGTGACTATCTACCTTGACACACATAATATCCTGTAGATAGAGTGTTTCATGCCATAATATCTGATGTTCGTGTTGTATATATTTCTGAGATGTAGAACTATGAGATTATTTGAATCTTTGAATTTATATTGCCGATCATGGCAGTTCTACGGGGAGCGGGTTATTCTATTGGGTTTTCTTCTCAGGTACTACTCCCCAATATCTCAACGCAGTCATATGACACGGCTTTTGGCGCACCGCCCACTATGAGAGGACTTAGCAGTTTCGTGGTTCCCACACAACCCGCCGCCACTACTAGTGCTGTCAACGTTCCAGCCAACCGCACGCCATTCCAGAAGCGCTCCTACGGACGCGAGCCAATCTCACCCTAAGTAATACCCTTTTAAGGCGCGTTCCCCAACCTTCTGGCACACCCTAGCCCACCGGTGTTTTTTTGTTGGGAAAATCCATCGCCCACACAGTATAATCCACACCGGGGATCGGCAAACCGCATTTGCCAACCTATAATAAACTCATACACAAAAAAATTACACCCGAGGACAAACGGACGAAATAATCCCGAAAAACAATAAACCCGAGTTGTTTTTCACTTGCATTTTGTTCTTTAGCAGTTGTTGTGACATATCCATACGCTGTGTATTCTTTTTGTGTGCTTGAGTTTACTATTCCATCGCATTTCTAATATCATCTAGAGAAAATGAGTGCTACAGGAATCACGAGTCCGGTTTCCGCCGCCTCGCTGCGTCCATTGACGCTGGCCTACGGCGACGTCGAACACGTGGTACTCGTCCCCTCCGGCTTGTTGGGCAGCGCCTCTGATCTGCGGGACCAGTTTGTGGCGAAGCTGCAGAAGCAGGCTGAGGGCGAGTCCTCCGCGGCACCCGAGGTGGTGGCTTCCGAGACGGTGAGTGTAGAGACCCCCACGGAGCTGGTGGCCGCGTTCTTGGAGTATCTTACGCAAAAATCCGACAACCACGCCGCTGCCGACGTTCTCCCCATCGTCACTCAGGAGTTCGAGCGCGCGTTTTTGGTTGGTAATGATGTGCACACTGTCGCGGCGAGCCTCTCCGATCCGGCCGCTATCGTGCGCGGCTACTACTTGGCACGCCAGGCCAGCGCCCACCGCCCCTTCAAGCCTCATACCCATGGTTCGGCGCCAGTGTCGGGTCTTTTGCGGGCTGTTAGCGACGGCAAGGCCAAGATCCACGTCATTTTCGGCGGACAGGGTAACAGCGACGATTTCTTCGAGGAGCTCCGCGGCATCGACAGTGTGTACACCGGTCTGGTGCGTCCGTTGATTGCGGACCTTTCCCGGGTGTTGCAGCAGCTCCTGGCGGATACGCCCGAGGCCGTCAAGGTCTACACCGATGGTCTGGACGTGCTCGAGTGGCTGGCCAAGCCCCAGTCCACACCGGCCAAGGACTATCTGATCACTGCTCCCGTTTCCGTGCCCCTCATTGGCATGATTCAGTTGGCCCACTACCAGGTTGCTTGCAAGGTGCTGGGTGTCACACCCGGTGAATTCCGCCAATGGCTGAGCGGAGCCACCGGCCACTCTCAGGGCATTCAAACCGCGCTGGCCGTGGCTCGTGCGGATTCGTGGCAGGATTGGACCACCGAAACTCGCAAATGCATCACCGCGCTCTTCTTCACCGGTTTCCGCTCGCAGTTGGCCTTCCCCGAGACCGCATTGGCCCCCACTGTGTTGCGCGATAGCGAGGAGAATGGCGAGGGTGCCCCCAGCCCCATGTTGGCGGTGAGAGAGCTCAGTCGCGAGCGTCTCCAGAAGTTTGTCGATCAGACCAACGAGTTTTTGCCCACCGAGCGTCATGTGGCCATCTCGCTGGTCAACGGCGCCCGCTCCTATGTCGTTTCTGGTCCCCCGATGAGTTTGTACGGTCTGGCCCGCCTCCTCCGCTCCGTGAAGGCGGATCCCGAGGCTAATGAGGGCCGTGTGCCCCACAGCCAGCGTAAACTGAAGGTGGTTGCCCGCTTCTTGCGTGTGACCGTGCCCTTCCACTGCCAACTGCTGCAGTCTGCCACCGACGCCATTGTAAAGGACCTTGACAATAGTGAGCTGGAGTTTGGCACTAGCCTGAAGATGCCCGTTTTCGATACCTTCACTGGTGAGAACCTCGGAAACTGGGCCGGCAGCGGCAACATTGAGCGACGTGCGGTAGAGTTGATCACTGAGCTGCCCGTGATGTGGGAGAAGGCCACGTCGTTCCGCGGCACTCACATTCTCGAGTTTGGCCCCGGTGGCGCCGCCGGCCTGGCTCTCATGACTCTGCGCAACAAGGAAGGTACCGGTGAGCGGGTCATTGCGGCGGGCGAGTTCATGGTCCCCCAGTCCACCGGTCTGGGCGATAAGCATGAGTTGTTCGATCGCAACGAGTCTTCGGTTAAGTTTGCTACCGACTGGAACCACGAGTTTGCTCCGAAGCTGGTGAAGTGGGGCGACAAGCTCATGGTTGACACCAAGTTCTCGCGTCTGTTGGCCCGCCCGCCGTTGATGGTGGCCGGTATGACTCCCTGCACTGTTCATCCCTCGGTGGTTGCTGCCACATTGAACTCTGGATACCACATCGAGTTGGCCGGCGGTGGTTACTTCATGGAGTCTCAGCTTCGTGCCGTCTTTGCCGACATTCAAAAGCTCACCCCTGCTGGCATTTCCCTTAATGTTCTTTATGTCAACCCGCCTATGCTGCAATGGTGTATCCCGATGATCGGGGCCATGCGCCGTCAGGGTTTCCCTCTCGATGGCCTCACCATCGGTGCCGGTGTACCTTCTATCGAGGTGGCCAACGAGTACATTCGTGAACTAGGTCTCAAGCATATTTCGTTCAAGCCCGGTACTGTCGAGTCCATTCGTCAGGCAGTCGCCATCGCTGCCGCGAACCCTGATTTCCCCGTGATTATCCAGTGGACCGGTGGTCGCGGTGGTGGTCACCACTCCTTCGAGGACTTCCACGCCCCGATCTTGCAGACCTATGGTCAGATCCGTAAGCAGTCCAACATCGTCTTGGTGGCCGGCTCCGGCTTCGGTGATGCCGAGGGCACTTATCCCTACTTGACGGGCGAGTGGTCGCGCAAGTTTGATCATGCTCCCATGCCCTTCGATGGTTTCCTCTTCGGTAGCCGTGTTATGGTCGCCAAGGAGTTCCAGACTTCCAAGGACGCGAAGGCAGCCATCGCTGCGGCCCCTGGTTTGCCGGATGCTGAGTGGGAGAAGACCTACACTGCCCGTGGCGGTGGTGGTATTATTACCGTCCTCAGTGAGATGGGTGAGCCTATCCACAAGCTGACCACTCGTGGTGTCAAGTTGTGGAAAGAGCTCGATACCACTGTGTTCAGTGTTCCCAGAGGTCCTAAGCGGGTGGCCGCATTGCAGGCTCAGAAGGAGAAGTTAGTCAAGCGTCTCAATGCGGACTATCAGAAGCCCTGGTTCGCCACTACCGAGCAGGGCGACTGTGTTGACCTGGAGGATATGACCTATGCTCAGATCCTCCGCCGTCTCGTGGCAACGATGTACGTTTCCGCCGAGTCTCGTTGGATCGACAAGAGCTTGCGTGACTTGACTGCTCGGTTCGTACACCGCACCGAAGAGCGTTTGGCTACTTCCGAGCGCCAAGCCGTACTCCAGTTCAACAGCCAGCTCGACAAGCCCCACGAGTTCGTTACTGAGTTCGTGCAGGCTTATCCCGAGTCGGAAACGCAGATTGTCAGTGGTCATGACAAGGACTACTTCTTGGAGATCTGCTTGGCACGAAACCACAAGCCTGTGCCCTTCGTGCCGGCTCTCGATGAGAACTTCGAGTTCTGGTTCAAGAAGGATTCGCTGTGGCAGTCTGAGGACTTGGCCGCTGTTGGTAACGACGTAGGCCGCACGTGTATCTTGCATGGTCCTGTGGCTGCTCAGTTCTCTAAGGAGATTGATGAGCCTGTTGGCGAGATTCTTGATGCCATCCATGACGGCCACATCAAGCGCTTGCTTGATGAGCGTTATGGTGGTGATGTTTCCAAGGTTCCCACCGTGGAGGCCCTCAGCCTCCCGATGCCCCAGTCGGTGTCCGATCTTGAGTACCACTTCAACGGTGTTCATGTCGACATCAAGGATGGAGGCGCTCTGGAGAAGTATAGCATTGGGTCGAGTGCCCAGCCTCTGCCTTCGGCTTCTGAGTGGTTGGCCACCATTGCTGGTCAGAAACAGAACTGGCGTTACGCTTTGCTCATGAGCCCTCAAATCCAGCAGCGCGGTGCCACTGGTAACACCGTGCACGTGGACAATGCCCTCCGTCGTGTGCTGGCTCCTACTGCCAACTCCCACGTCGAGGCCACGGCTACGTCGCTGGTGCTGCATGAGGACAAGATTAAGACCTTCGAGGCTGAGTGCAAGAACGGTCGTGATGTTGTTGTGAAGCTATGGGAGCACCGTACTGCTACTGGCCATCCTGAGGCTCTTGAGCTCCAGTTCACCTATCAGCCCACGGTTGTGGGTCAGCTTCCCGTAGAGGAGAAGATGGACGGCCGTAACCTGCGTATTAAGGAGTTCTACTGGCGCATTTGGTTCGGCACTGACAAGTACGACCCGCCCGAGCTTGACGCTGAGTGGTCTGACCGCAGCGTCGTTGTCGACACCCGTACCGTCAAGGACTTCGTTCACGCGGTCGGTAACAAGGGCGAGGCCCACGTCCACGGCAAGGTTGCTCCCATGGACTTCGCCATCGTGCTTGGCTGGCGTGCAATCACCAAGGCCATCTTCCCCATGGCTATTGATGGTGATTTGTTGAAGCTCGTGCACTTGTCGAACAAGTTCGCTATGCGTCCTGGCGCCCAGCCTCTGCGCAGCGGCGACGAGGTCACTGCTCGCGCCTCTATCAAGCGCGTATCGATCACCCCAGCTGGTAAAATTGTCGAGGTGAAGGGTACTCTGTATACGGACAATGGTGAGACGCCCGTCATCGACGTGAGCTCCCAGTTCCTTTACCGCGGTACGTTCACTGACTACGACCAGACCTTTGACATCGTGGACGAGGCCCCTGTGCAGCTCAAGATGGAAACCAACAAGGACGTCGCGGTCTTATTCTCTAAGGAGTGGTTCCACCCTTGCGAGGGTATCACCCCCGAGAGTCTTGTGGGTAAGACGCTGACTGTGCGCTGCCAATCCCGCGTGCGTCAGCAGTCGGCCAATGTTTTCAGTGATATCAAGACCAAGGGTGTTGTGGAGCACGTGCTTCCTACCAAGCAGATTGTTGACGTTGGTCATGTAGAGTACCGTGCCGGCCACTCTTATGGCAATCCGGTCGTTGACTTCCTGAGCCGTAAGGGCATCCAGATTGAGCAGCCTGTTATGTTCGAGCAGCCGATCTCTCTGGGTGGTAACCTTGGCCAGGACTCCCTTACTTGCCGCTCTCCGGCATCCAATGAGCTCTACGCTTATGTTTCCGGTGACTACAACCCCATCCATGTCTCGCGTGTGTTCTCGCAGTATGCTGGTTTGCCTGGTACTATTACTCATGGCATGTACACCTCTGCCACTGTGCGTTCGCAGGTCGAGATGTGGGCGGCTAGCAACGAAGGCAAGCGCATGCGCGCCTTCAGCTGCGACTTCGTTGGCATGGTTCTGCCCAACACGGAGCTGCACACCACTTTGGAGCACGTCGGCATGATCAACGGTCGTAAGATCGTCAACGTGCGCACATCCAATGCCCAGGGTGATGTTGTGCTCAGTGGCCAAGCTGAGGTCGAGCAGCCTATCACGACGTATGTGTTCACTGGTCAGGGCTCTCAGGAGCAAGGCATGGGCATGGATCTCTACGCTTCCAGTGAGGTGGCCCGGGAGGTCTGGGATCGCGCCGACCGCCACTTCGTGGCCAGCTACGGTATCTCGATCTTGGACATTGTGCGCAACAATCCGCGCACTCTGACTGTCCACTTCGGTGGTGATGCTGGTGAGAAGATCCGCGAGAACTACATGTCGATGATGTTCGAGACTATGGGCGAGAACGGTGAGCTCAAGACCGAGCCCATCTTCCCCACCATTACCAAGGACACTTCCCACTACACTTACAACTCGCCCAACGGTGTGTTGGCTATGACTCAGTTCACCCAGCCCGCGCTCACGCTTATGGAGAAGGCTGCCTTCGAGGACATGAAGTCGAAGGGCCTGGTCGACCTCGACACTGCCTCCTTCGCTGGCCACTCGCTCGGTGAATACTCGGCTCTAACGGCAATGGCCGACGTCATGCCTGTCGAGTCTCTTGTCGACGTTGTGTTCTACCGCGGTATGACTATGCAGGTCGCCGTTCCTCGTGACGCCCAGGGCCGCTCTAATTACGGAATGTGTGCCGTCAACCCCAGCCGTATTAGCCCCAAGTTCAGCGATGCGAACCTCCGTAAGGTTGTTGAGGGCGTTGCCCAGGAGACTGGCTGGTTGCTGGAGATCGTGAACTTCAACGTTAAGAACCAGCAGTATGTTACTGCTGGTGACCTTCGTGGTCTCGATACCTTGACCACCGTACTGAATCTACTCAAGATCAACAAGGTCCACGACTTGAGCGTGATCAGTGAGGAGGACGCCAAGGCATTCATTGATGAGGCCGCTAAGATCGCGGCCGCCAAGCCCCAGCCGATCACTCTGGAGCGCGGCTTTGCGGTCATTCCCCTCCCAGGTATCAGTGTTCCCTTCCACTCTTCGTACCTGCGCTCTGGTGTGAAGCCCTTCAAGAACTTCCTTACCAAGCGTGTGTCTAAGGACGCCGTCAAGCCCGCCAGCCTTAAGGGCAAGTACATCCCCAATCTGACCGCTCAGCCATTCCAGGTCACCAAGGAGTACTTCCAGGAGGTTTACGAGCTCACCGGCAGTCCGGAGTGCAAGCGCATCATTGACAACTGGGAGACCATCACTAAAGAATAATTGCTAGATCATTTCTTAGAATAATAAATAGTCGGGTACTTTTGAGATTTTAACTGGCAATAGCTATCTGTTTCATAACAATTATTTTTTACATGGGGGCCTCATTCCGAACTTCGACGGTGAATTGCCGTCGAACTAAATGCTGCGAACCACCGGTCCTGCCGGTTGGTTTGTATTGTGATGATCCGAGAATGCTGCTTGTACTGTTCGATCAGCTGTTGCTGGTTGCGATTTTCGATGTCAAAGGCACCGAGATCGTTTCCAATATACACGTCGGTGCCGATTTTCAACGGCAGATCAACCACAAGTGAGAACGGGCCGTGGGGGACGTACCACACGGCCGATCCGGGTAAGTCGTCCTCGGAGACCGCTATATTGTAATGGGTAAGCACGGCCACATCCTCTTTGTTGAAAACGGGGTCCCAAGCACTGATTTTGGGATTGCCCAAATGATCAGCCATGATGAGAAGCAAAGCAAGCTGGAATCGCGGGTTCAAAAACTCGGTGAAGGAGCCCAGGGCCAGGCACCTGATCTGATGGACGGGCTCCTCCTCTAGGATGGAGTCCAGCTGAGAGAGAAACCGAGGCAACCAGGAAGACTGGCGCAATTCATTCACCCGGCCATCGATGGCTTTTACATAGAAATCTACTTCGCTCATATATGAGCCGGTGTGGTGGGGATTTTTCAGTGGTATTGGGGGTGGTGGTTATGACGGGAGTAGAGTGGTGTGTGGGACTAGTGGTGTACATGGTACGTCAGTTGTGGTAGCGGCGGTAGCGTGGCTGGTGTGGTGATGATAGTCTCGGCGGTGGTGGCTAGAGCAGTGGTTGCACAGACGTTGCAGTGTCTTACCGTAGAGTTGATTGAGTTGAATTGCGCGCGTAGTCAATCTGCCAAGCAATATAATTGCGTTATATGACCTTTTGCTGATCATCTGCTACAACATCCTCGAGACAGAAAGAGTACGTGACTATGTGGGCAGCAGTCATACTCCCGGGTAGTAATAGCAGTAGTCATGGACCCTGCCGGGTACAGCGGTGACGTTCCAGGAGCGGGGGCAGGGGAACCACCTTCCTTAGGCAGGTAACTCTGTAGGCGTTGAAGGCAGGAAGTTCGCTGAACAGCAGCACCCTGGGTTGGGAGTTCCCCACCTCGCAACTCAACAGCACACAAACAAACCCGGTACCACCACGGAAGCCTGGGGAATTTTCTTCACTGTACCACCTAATCACTCCAGCCCCCCCGGATTTCCATGAAAGTTTACTACATCGGCATCCTGAAGAGCGGTACAGAGGCCGTCGAGCTGGCCTCAGCCAAGGACGTGTCGTCGTTCTCCTTCTTTGAGCGGTCGTCAGTGTCCCAATTCATGACGTTTTTCAGTAACACAATCGCTTCGCGGACCGGAAAGGGCCAGCGCCAAAGCGTAGAGGAGTCCAACTACATTGGACACGTGTATGTCCGTCAGGAAGGTCTGGCTGGCGTGGTAATCAGTGATAAAGAGTACCCCGTACGCGTGGCCTTCAGTGTGCTCAACAAGGTGCTGGACGAGTACCTGACTGCCCACCCCAAGCAGGACTGGGATACCGCCACCAGCAGCAACGTGGGTGGCCTGAGCACCAGCTTCGCGCCGCTGGACGAGTACCTTAAGCGGTACCAGGACCCCCACCAGGCCGATGCGTTGCTCAAGGTGCAGCAGGAACTAGACGACACCAAGATTGTGCTCCACAAGACGATTGAGAGCGTACTGCAGCGTGGTGAGAAGCTGGACACCCTAGTCGACAAGAGCGAGGCGCTTAGCGCCAGCAGCAAGATGTTCTATACCCAGGCCCGCAAAACCAATTCATGCTGTTCCATTATGTAACGAAATGACGATACAATCTCCCTAATCTCTCATGTTCTTTTCTTGTTCTTTCTCTCTTGTTGTATTCTTTGTTTGCTAAATTTGTTTGTGTTCGTTAAGTACAGGGGTGCGTTACATCTTACTACGGAATTGGGGTTGCATTAAGCGCTCGTAGACCCCCTCATTGGAGTGATCGGTGGGCACGGCGTCGTGGGATCCTAGGTTTGTAGTGTCCAGGAGGGTCTCGTTGAGCTCCTCGATGCGGTTGACACCCATGAGCCGCATGTTCATCTCGATCTCGTCGTTAAGCAGCTGCACCGCCCGGGCCACGCCGTCGACCCCGTACGTGCTCATGGCGTAGACGAACGGCCGGCCAATGCCCACGCCCTTGGCACCCAGGCACAGCGCTTTGATGACGTCGGTGCCCCGGCGCACGCCGCCGTCGATAAAGACCTCGATCTGCTTGTCCAGACCCCGCTTGCGTAACTGGGGCATGACCTCGGCCAGGATCTCGATGCCGGACCGGCTGAACTCAAGCTGGCGGCCGCCGTGGTTGCTGAGCACAATGCCGTCCACCCCGTGCTCTGCAGCCAGCACCGCGTCTTCCCAGCGCTGCACGCCCTTGAGCACCAGGGGCTTGCTGGTGCTGGCCCGCAGGAACGGAATGTCCTTCCAGCTCAGCCCGGGGTCAATGAAGCTGGAGATGGCACGGGCCGCGCCCTGCTCCCGGTCGGCTTCACCATCGCTGTCGTCTCCCTGGACATCGGCCAGGTCTGCGTCGTACTTCGAGCGCATGTCCTTTTCGCGCCGACCCAACTGGGGCGCGTCCACAGTGATAAAGAAGCCCTGCACGCCCAGGGCCTCGCCGCGCTGCATGAACTCGCGGGTGACCTGGCGGTCGGCGTTGACGTAGACCTGCATCCACACGGGTTGGCCAGGGCGCGCCGCCTCCATGACCTCGTCAATGGAGCACGAGCTCAGCGTGCTCAGCATTTGGATGATGCCCTTGCGGCCGGCCGCCTGGGTCAGCACCACCTCGCCATCCTCGTGGCCGAGCTTGGCCAGGGCGGTGGCCGTGATATAGAACGGCGACCTCGAGGCCGAGCCCAGCATCGTCGTGCTCAGATCCACCTTGCTCACGTCCACCAGCACCTTCGGCCGGAACCAGATCCGCTGGAACGCCCGGTGGTTCTCACGCAGCGTGATCTCGTCGTCGGCCCCGCTAGAGTAGTAGTACCAGCCAACACGCTCCAGCGTGTGCCGCGCCACTAGCTCAAAGTCGAACAGGTTATACATCTCCGACAGCGCCGGCTTGTTCTGTCGGTTCAGCTGCAACTGCCGGGCCTCCTCATCCTCGTCCTCCGGGGCGGCGCCCTCGTCGTTCGGATTGTATCCCTTCAGCGTGCCGACAATCTCCTCGGGTTTTAGCATGCGCAGAACGCTGGTGGGATGGAACTTGAGAAAGTGTTTTGTGGCCTCGGTCCCGCCGACCTTCTGTAACATCGCCGCGCCGCCCGGGTGTCTATTCATGAATTCGGTAACATTCAGCACCTTGCCTTCCACAGAAATCCACAGGTCGTCCGGCTTGTTGTGCTTGGCCAATTCTTCCGTGGTAAACTCCATTTTTCTCAATGAAATCACTCCTTGCAAATCACGGTCTACCTATCAAACTAAGACTCTCAAACTAGTACCGGTGATGGTGAAGGGTCCTATCCTCAGCTAATGTGGGGTAACCCTGTCAGTTAACCCTGATGATTATCCCTAAGCTCGCATTGGCTTATTATCGATGCATCCTTATCCAACTTAGCATATTTAGCGATCTAAGCCGGATCTACAACCAACCAAGCTAGACATTTTGCGTCCATGAGCTTCCCAGATGTTTCTGCAAGTCGAAAGAATGCGCCTAGATAGCTTCCGTGTTGTATATAATCCCGCCAGTATGCGATTTGTAAATGCTTTAGATTAATAAATAAACATGGCCCGCTATTTCTACCGAGCCGAGGTCCGATTGGTAGCACAACAACTCGATGAAGCAACTTTCAAACAACACTAAAAAGGACCCAAAAGTCCATTCATGCCACGCGATACATGTCCCTTGATACAATTTCTACTGACTACGCGTTCCACTACCTGACCAACGGGACCAACGGGAATACCCCCCGTCTACTGAAACAACCACTCGCTCTCATCAAAGGTCTCCATGGTTTGTTTGTTGAATGCCGTTACTGCTTCATCTCGTTCATCAGGGCTCAACTCCTGCAGGATTTCCCACGGATTGCGTTTGGTTACAACCACATTGGGCAATTCTTCCACGATGCGAGAGGGCTGCTTTAGCACGAGGTCCTCCGCCACAAAAATGTCGGCGTTTCCATGTAAATGACTTCCCATAGAGAAATCCCCCAAGTCCGTGGTCGAGTCGCCGCTAAAAATGCGCTGATTCTGCCGAATCACGCTTCCTCCAGAGGTCACCCTTCGCCGCATGTTCCTGATTTCTGTGTGGGGAGGAACAGAATCATTTTGCCTAGGGCGCCGCCTCGGCATCCACTGCGATGTGTTGCCCGACATGGAGTTACAAATATGTGGTGCTGCTGCCACTATTCATTCAAGTTATCAGGTCTAGTCCGCGGCCCCTAATTGAGGAGTAGGGCGGCGGTGTGTACACACGCCCATGCTAGCTGGGAGTTATAGCAGAAGAAGAAATAAGGCATAAATAAATAGTAATTACGGCGTGCATTGTTTACAGTCACGTTGACTTTAGATATACGAAATCACCAACTCTGGATGTCCGCATACAATAAATAAGTTTCGTCTGAAAATGTTAGTAATGTTCGCTTTTGGAACCGTTGCCAAAGGTCGATGGGCCTTCGAAAGAATAAAAAAAAAACTTACCAGAATAAATCACACTATAAGCAGTGGTACCATCCGCAGTGCCTGTCGACGGTGCACCCTCCATTCGAATCAAAAACGGCGGCACCGCCTTGGCTCCTCTCAGAGCGACCGAGGACTTCAGCAGGGCCAGCGCTGAAGTTGCCGCCTGCTCTGGTTGCTCGATGTTATGGGAATACAGAATTTCTTTACTGGCCAGCTGGGCGATTAGCACACCCTCTACCCGTGAAGCGCTGTCGAGAGCTAATTTGCCGAGTAGGCGATCATGTATGGCCTCCATGTTGGTGGCTTCAGTAGTACCCTTTGCCACGCAGGTTGTTGACCCGGTTCAGAATGATATGGGGGGCTTCGGTTCCGGGAAAAGGCTTTCTACGGTCTGGGCAGTGGGAGGGAAAGTTGCTATTGTTTTATTTTGGGAATTCAAGCCAGTGGTCTTCGTCAGGGCCAAGGGTGCTTCGATCAAAGTCGAGGATGAGGAGTCCCGCAAGAAATATGGCGGTACAGAGACAAGCTCCTATAGAATATGTGAGCCAAGTCAGGAACGACCTGTGGGGATGACGACCCTTGTTCGGCATTCCCCGCTAAATGCTCGTTCATTTTCTACCTAGATGAGATGAACTCAGATATCCCACGAAAATCATACTGCATTGTGCAATCACAAGTCAGGGTTGATGAACTTGCAGGTAGAGGGGAGGGGCAGCAGCCATGCCCGTGGGGAAATGGAGGGACTATGGGGGTCGCCGTGCAGCCGTGTGTCGTAATTCCGTGTGCTAATTACTTAATCGTATAGCTGGCGACCCGACTTCGAACCCTAGACACTGGTGTGCATATATATCTGGAGGATGTTTCTGCCAGGAGTTTTGACCGTTTATTATTGACAGTAAAAAACCCACCGGCCGTCCAATTTTCCCTGACCGCCCAAGTATGAATCCTCGTATCATTGCCCGTGGCCGTTCTAATGCTTTGCTCATGGTCTACATGGTATCGGCGGTGACGGTACCGTTTGTGCTACCGGCGCGGTCCTCGCTTCTCACCGGTAGTAGGCAAGACTACTCGGTCTCAGAACCCGCCTCACAGTGATGGCAAGCCCTCATCGCATCATACAATGAATCACGACTGGACGACATCGGGCCTGCAAGGGCCGTCATTTTTATTTATACTTATGATTTCTATTACGACATAATTAATGAATTCATCATTATGATCTGACACGTGATAACCGGTATATTTAGTAAGAGTTCTTTTCGTAGACTGCATGGATATGTAGTAGCGAGCAGTAGAGTGGTGGTTTGGGCTCCTCATTGGGATAAGTTTAATCGTCAGCTACCTACTAAGCAGGACCGTGGCCAGAGGCGCGTAAGCGACACCTGACTGACGCGTCGCGTTGGGACTCCTAAATTAATTGTCAGGGCTGTGTCCGCTCCTCAAGGTGCTGAAGCGCTGGACCCCTCAGGTACACAGGTTAATTATCCCTTTTAACCAGCCACCACTGTCGTCAAGTCCCAGAAAAGTCTTAATCCAGATTGATCTTTGCAAGTGACAACTACGGTTTACAGCCCAAAGAAGCCATCACACGTTGCTAGAATTGGCGCAGAGATAGATGTCGTTGCCTACTGTTACTTTGAATATAAATTACGCTCGCCAGCGCGACGTGCTGCGAAGCTTCTTTCAGGACTACTATGAGGGATATGGACAGGATCTTGGTGGCACTGATGGATCTGGTGATGTCAGAATGGATGAGGGCCGCCGGAAATATGCCGAAATGCTGCAGCGAGTGGCCGACCGTGAGTTGGAAGAGGTCACGGTGGATCTGAACGATCTGCTGCAATTTGAGCAGGACAAGAAGAGCAGTGGAGCGCAGCTGGTCTGCGACTCCATCATGGACAACACCGCCCACTACACCGAGCTTGTTAGTGAGGTTATCGACTCTCTACTGCCTGAATCCACTAAACCGGTATCCTACAAAGACGACGTTGTCACAACAATCCTGTACCATCGGGTCCAGCGTAACGCCGCGATCCAGGAGGAACGCCAGCAGCTCGAGGCCTCCAGTCAAATTGATTCGTCACAAATCGCCGATATGGACGCCGATGCCGACGACCAGTCGTTTCCGCCAGAGCTGACCCGCCGGTACACCTTGTACTTCAAGCCCTACGACTATGCCATGCGCTACCCGCAGCAGGCATCTAAGAAGCAGGCCCTGGCAGTTCGTGAGGTGAAGTCCAATCACCTCGGGAAGCTGATCACCATCCGAGGTGTGGCAACCCGTGTGTCCGAGGTGAAGCCGGCCGTGGTGGTGAGTGGCTATACATGTGAGTCCTGTGGCCACGAAGTGTTCCAAGAAGTCAAAACCAAGCAATTTTTGCCGCTTAGCGAGTGCCCAAGTGCCGAATGCAAGGCTAATAATACCAAGGGCCAGCTCTTCCCAACTACGCGCGCTTCAAAGTTCCTGGCTTTCCAGGAGGTAAGACTCCAGGAGCTGGCGGATCAGGTGCCGGTGGGTCACATCCCTCGTTCGTTGACGCTTAATATGAAGGGCCCCCTGGTGCGTTCCGTCAAACCTGGCGATAGTGTGGACATCTCCGGCATTTACATGCCGAGGCCTTACACGGGCTTTCGGGGCATGAAAGCTGGCTTGCTCACTGATACTTATGTGGATGTGCAGCATGTGCACTCGTTGAAGCAACAGTACGAGGATCAAGTGGAGGAGATGAGAAATTCTCCCCGTTTGAAGGCCGAGATGGCTGAACTTCGTGCGCACGGCAACTTTTACGACCGTCTTGCTAGCAGTCTGGCTCCAGAAATCTACGGTCACCTAGACGTCAAAAAAGCCCTGCTCCTCATGCTGATCGGCGGTGTTACCAAGGAAGTCCGGGATGGCATGAAAATCCGCGGTAACATCAATTTGTGCTTAATGGGAGACCCTGGTGTTGCTAAATCTCAGTTGTTGAAGTTCATTGTTAAGGTCGCTCCGCGTGGTGTGTACACAACCGGTCGGGGGTCCTCAGGAGTAGGTTTGACTGCCGCCGTCATGCGTGATCCTGTAACAGATGAGACTGTGCTGGAGGGTGGTGCCCTCGTTTTGGCTGACAATGGTATTTGCTGTATTGATGAATTCGATAAGATGGACGAAACCGATCGCACTGCCATTCACGAGGTAATGGAACAGCAGACGATTTCCATTGCTAAAGCTGGCATGGCTACCACATTGAACGCCCGCACCTCCATTCTCGCAGCAGCAAACCCGGTGTATGGCCGTTATAATCCGAGGCTGAGTCCATTAGAGAATATTAATCTCCCTGCCGCCTTGCTATCCCGTTTTGATCTGCTGTTCCTTATGCTTGATCAACCGTCGGTGGATTCTGATAAGATGCTTGCCGAGCATGTTGCCTATGTCCACCGCTACAATCATGCTCCCAGCACTGAACAAGCTGTCTCGCCCGAACTCATTCGTCACTTTATTGCCGAAGCTCGAACCTACCGACCAACTTTGTCGAAAGAAGTCGCCGATTTCTTGGCTAGTTCCTACGTTCAGATGCGCCAGCGTCACGAAAGGGAACTCAATTCAGGGAAACAGTTCGGATACACAACCCCACGCGCCTTGCTGGGCATCATGCGCATGGCACAGGCGTTGGCTCGTCTACGATTTGCCAACGAAGTTAGTCAAGATGATGTCGATGAAGCACTCCGACTGTCTGAAGTCTCGAAACAAAGCTTGCAAACCGACACTAGTGACAGCTACCAGCGGGAATCGAAGGTTTCCAAAATCTTCAAGATTATTAGTGACATCTTCCAGTCAGCACAGAGTAATTCTGTGCCTATGCGAGAGATCAGAGAACGGGTTGCCGCAAAGGGTTATACCGTGGATGAGATGAATAGCACTGTGAAACAATACGCTGACATGGGTCTCTTGTTGCACACTAATGATGATACGCTGGAAGTTGTGTAGTTACAATATCAATTAATGTTACTATGAGAAAACGCTAATCTATAGAACAACAAAATCGGACCGCGCGCTCGGAAAGGAACGATCAATCTCAAAGCGAGCTCTCTACAAAACTACAATGATTTCTGCCCAGTTATAATTAAGCAGAGCCTGAACATCAAAAGGAGCTTGACTACCAGATGAAACAATGGCTCTGCGAGTATTTATTTTTCTCAGGTTCAGAATAAGATAGGTTCTTGGTTGAGGGCGTATACTACTCGCTACTTGCTATTAATCAAGACTGATACCACTGACATAGTCCAGGAGAAGATGCGATGCTAGGCCATGCTTCTTGTTCAGAGAGGTCTCATTATCTAGCCAAACGGACACCAGATGACCTCTAAGCACGATGATCGGAGCCGTGCCGGGCTCTTTAGCAACAACACCTGAAGGAAAAGATTTGAACTCTCATGAATGGGCACGACGAGAGTAATCCCCATCTAAGCGGCCCCTAAGAATATAAGATTTCTCGTTTCTGTCGACATTTCTTTACGAAACTCTGACATTTCGCAAATTTCAGGCCGACTACCAATGAGAAGTTTATGGGGACACAAGATATAGATGAATGAAAGACGAAAACCGGAAGAAGCCAATGGAGCAGAAATAAAAAATAAAAATATTAGCCAAGTAGTTTCTTTGTTTCATTTGTATAAAACACTTGAAAGCAAGACAGGACCTTGCTAACGAACGCCTTTGTTATAGTTCTTGTGGTTCTGTGCGAATTTATGTGAGAAAGGAGGCGAAGCTTTATATGCGTTGGAGTGCAGGTATCCCTAGGCTTTTCCAGTTCACAGAATAAGACAAGAGTTACCCGACGACTTCGTCTTCGTCTTCTTCTCCAGCGCCGCACGAGTGGCCACTTCGAACACATCGCGTACGCCCTGACCAGTGCGAGCGGAGCACTCCACGTAACCACGGGCACCGATCTTGGAAGCGACCTCTCTTCCCTCCTCCGTTGTCACAGGACTCTGAGAAGTACGACTAAGCATCTCGATAGTGGCCGGATCCTGTCGAAGGTCGACCTTGCAGCCAACAAGGATAATCGGCACACCGCGGCAGTAGTGCAGAGTCTCGGCATACCATTTCTCCTTGACATTCTCCAGCGAGTCGGGAGAGTCGACAGAGAAGCACACCAACAAGACGTTCGTGTCCGGGTACGACAGCGGGCGCAGACGGTCGAAGTCCTCCTGCCCAGCAGTATCCCACAGACTCAGAGCCACGCGTCGGCCGTCAACCATCACGTAGGACATGTAGTTTTCAAAGACGGTCGGCACGTACTCCGTGGGGAACGCGTCTCCAGCAAAGACGACAAGCAAAGAGGTCTTACCAGTGCTACCGTCACCGACAATCACGAGTTTCTTGCGAATAGCTTTATCGGACATTTTTAAATAGAGAAAAAAAGGAGGTTGTGTGATGTGTATGTGTGGCGGGAAGGAAGTAAGGTATGTGCTTTCGGTGGGTAGGGAGCAGGGATGGGAACGGAAAACTGAGAAGCCGGTTATGCGTACGCTGTATGGGTTGGAGGGGCTTTTTTATACGGCCAAACCGGAGATATGTGCTAGAGCTAACTACAACAGGTGGTGGGGAAAGGGCTCAATGATAGGATAAGGATAGCGACAGTGTGGGGGTAGCTCCGGTGGCCTCTGAAAACAATCCCCAGGATGTGGATAGAGCCCAAGGCGATGGTGGCTAAGGCGGCGCTCCGGGGTTAGCACTATGTAGTGATTGGACTGAGCGGGCTGGTCCTGATAGCTAGGGTGAGAGGGGCCTGCCCACAAGGCGCGGGTGTCCCCCGGTGAATGTGTAAGGCGCGGACTAAGCTAATCGCTCTATGCACTACGCGTAACTAGCATTACGTCAGTGCGTACTCGTTCTTGGAAAAGGGTAGCGTGAAGGGAGGAGTTATGACGCGCACTAACGGTATTGTATGGTGGGGGGGGGGACCTGGGACCAGTGGTTTGCTGTCACCAGCTGCTTGAGTAGTCTAAGCCTAAAATTATTAAGCATACACACGCCATACCACCTCGGCGACGCAATAATCCCGCACGCAGGAGGAGATAGTAGGCGTGGGTAAACGTATCAAGGGATGGCGTGCGAAGTTATTATCTGTATAGAACATCTGAGCCTCCAGAGATCGCTAAGAGCGTCTTGGATTCCTTTATCTTGAAAATGTATGAGGTCTCTTTTTTTTAAAATTTTAGAACAAAACAGGTCTGGAGTACGCCCACTTTTCAATGTACTGCAACTACACTCTTAGACAGATTCATAGAGCGAGGAGTGGGATAAACTATACATGAACGCTGTCTGAAGAATCGGGAGAAACCACATGCATATATCCACAACACCCATTTGGACCACCCATTACGTGTAATGGGACATCATGACAAGTTGGACAATATAGCGTGCTCTTTCTCGCATAAACAACGACCAACAGCATCGCTAAGTGAGTCCCCATTTTATTCTACATACCTTTCAGCTTTTGGTACCTTTCAAGTGCGGTACAAATAATAGGAACTACGCTGCTGAATATAGGCCCAATTAAACAATACCCGCGCTCAGCAGGAAGCTCATACTAGTCTAGTTTTAAAACACTTCAAGGTCGACAATCTCATAATGGGTTTCAATTTGGTGGAAAACATGGTTTTCAGTGGGCGCAGGTATTGCGTGGTACAGATGATTTCACGAAAAACAATCGATACTAGGTAGTGATAACTGGGGGTTGATGCCATTGCATAACCCTGACCTGGATATGGCAGGAGAAGCAAGCGCCAATATTTTGCAAGGGACGAAATGACCTGATTTCGAATGCCGAATCGGTGCGTACGAAAACTGGGGCTAATCAGATAGGATTTCATTAACTTAAAGCGACTCCTGAAATTGAATTGTCAAAAGGTAGTGAAGGCTGTCTTATCACGAACACGTATGAGTCGCGCAATGCTAAATGTAGAACACTAAAATGCTGCACATGGGGTAAGCCGCACGAATGATAAAGCACAAGACTCCCAGTATAGTTGCTTTAAAGAGAAACAGACAGGATATGTATGTAAGAGGTGTTAACGCATTCTGTGCACTTGTAACTGTAGACAGGGCAGGGGTGTTTTGACTTTATGGTAATCTGTTCATCGTAACCCTCAACCTGATGCATATTGCTTGTTGGGAGCAAGGGCCAGCTTGATCAGAATAGCAGACTGGCCTTGTCATTTCACACACTCGATTATCGGTGTTCCAAACAAAACACCATCGCGCATACGATAGTGCATGATCACGCTTAGGGTTCGGGATTGCTCCGCAATATACGTATTTGGTTGCGTGGAAACACACGTATATATACTTCGACAGTGTCACGGAACTGGTTTCACCTTAAACGATAACCAATTCCTACATAAGTTAGCCACGTCGACATAGAAACGGGTTTCTTTCAATCATCTTACAGAAAATGGCATCGGCTTCTTACCAACAGGAACCGACTGACATTCTCGACGAACGCCCCGACTCGGCGTCGATTCTTGCCGACCGCTTGGAAAATTGGAGCCATGCGGTCTCCATTCTCCTCGAATATGCGCATCAAGAGTACGCCTCGCAGTCGGCTATTACATCGCACCTCAACAAACAGCGCAAAACAGTGAACCAGATACCCAACTTCCTGGGGTCTTCTGTGACTGGTGGAACTCACACCCAAGGTCTTGCATCGGGCTCCCCAAGCATCGGAACTTCCTCACCAGGTACGCCTTCGACCAATGCGGCCGGCAGTCCTTCCAGTAACCCTGGAAGCATTGCCAATTCGTTCCGTATTCTGGCCCAGCAAAATGATATTCTTTTGAGAGAAAGTGATAGTGTGGCACAGAGCATCAAGGGGACAGTGATCCCACCACTGGAGACTTTACACGCTGATCTCGAGAAACACCAGAAGACTCTGCGCACCCACGGCCAGAAGGCGATCAAGGAAGTTGAGAAGAGTCGTGAGCACACCGCAAGGCAGCTTGAAGCCCTTGGCAAGGCCGTTTCCACCGCTGGCGTTGGCAATCAGAAACCAGACCCCAAAAACGATCCTTACAACCTTCACCGCCGGGTGCGTTCTGTGGCAGCTGACCAGATTCAGCGTGAGAATCAGCAGGCGGAAAGCAACGTGAACAACCAGAACAATTTTGGTTCCTTGGAGCAGCACACAATTGAAGTTATTCAGAATGCAACTGCTCAGCTAGACGCACTGACTCGCCGCTTTTTTTCAACTGGTAGTAGTGTTTCGCAAACAATTGCTCAGTGCTTCAGTTCAGTGGATGCTCAAACCGAGTGGTCCCAATTCGTGAACACCAACAGATCTCTGCTTGTGCCTTCTCAGGGGTTCCAGCGCGATCCATCTCGTGTCACTTTCGCTAACTCAGATCACGAATCTACCAAGCCTTTAATGGAGGGCATTCTTACTCGAAAGGGAACTGTGTTCAAGGGCAAAAAGCCTGGCTACTACGTTCTGACTCCCGCGGGATTCCTCCACGAGTATAAGAGCGCGGACTATGTTGAGGATCCTATGCCGGAACTTAGTTTGTACATCCCGGAGTCTCAGCTGGGTGGACTCCCACATGCCTCATCGGGTGATCTCTCCTTCAAAATCTCGTCCAGAGATTCTGGTAAGGTCCTGGGATCTCGTCACAAGTACACGTTTATTGCCTCTAGCTATGAAGAGCTTGCTGCTTGGCACTTGGCTCTGAGCCGTGTAGCCGGAACTACGGGGGCTGAAGTCCTGGAGGGTGACGAGGATGAGGGTGAATCCATACAGAGTAGCCCTGGAGTTGCTTCTGGTACAGCGGCTGTGCCCGGCGTAGTGCCTGCCGTTGTGCCCGTGGATGCTCACAGTGGAGCGCCCGTGGGTGCACCGGTGATGCCCGCTGGCAGCGCCACAGAATTCCAAGCTATACCATCCACTCCCCCTCGGCAGAGCGGCAATCCTGCGGCAGTCGACATCCCTGGTGCGGCGGGTGCCACACCTACTCTACCGGGTGCTACTACTACCACAACAGGACCCACAGAGACATATAATGCTCAGCCGGTAACCCCTGGCTCTTCTTATATGCCAAACGCCGCTGCTGGCTCTCATGGCGAATTCGGAGCAGCCACTTCCGTGGTGGGAGCAGGGGCCACTGGATTAGGGGTAGCTGGTCTTGGTTCAGCTACGACAGCTCAGGCAGGTCAAGGTGTGCTGTCCAAAGAGCCCCTTCAATCGCGGCAGGTGAATCCGTCAGGGCCGAACTACAGCAACTTTTCGGAGCCTAAGTTTGGCGTTGGAGAAGGTGTTTCATCTAAAGACCGAGATTCATCCTCTGGTTTAAGAGATACACTGCCTGGTTCATCCAACTACAGTAGCGGGATAGGGAACAAAATCGGAGATGAGAGAACGCCACATGGTGATCGCTCTCTTGGTGTAGGTGACCAACTTCAAGACCAGGTCTCTGGCCTCCGTATAAACAGAAATGATGTGTCGGGCACAGGTGCTCAGGGCTTGGAAAATACGGAAGTTAAATCAAAGCATGGTGACTCTTCTCCGCCCGGCCTGGGTGTGATGAGCGCTAGTGGCGCTGGTTTTTCCTCTTCCAAATATAGCAACAACCAGCACGGCTTTGAGCCCGAGAAATCTACGACTTCTTGGGGCAACACTGTTCCTGATTATGGAAATGGTAGGTCTAACGCGCACGAGAGCCCTGACTACGGTGTCCGCTCTCAGGCTCAGAATAATCACCTTTACGAGGCCAAGACGACACCGTCTGCCGGATTAAATGACTCCAAGATTTCTGCGAACTCTTCGCCCAATAAGTCAGTAAACCGCCAGTCCCAGGTACCCCACTATAGAATCTCTCCCACTAAAGAGGGCACTTTGAAGTCGGATGATGTGAGTGGACTTGGAGTTGGTGGGACCTTCGGTGGTATTCCAGTTGAGAGGGATGCAGAACAATCCGCTAAGGGTGCTCGGGAGCATGATGCTGAAATCGGTGTTCTGGGTAGTAACGGCCGTTATGACTGGAAGAAACAGGATCTACACCACTTGGGCCATCGTCACGATGCTTCTGAGGGCCTTCCAGAAGCTAACAATCACCCGCGCAGTGCTGCCCATTACGCTGCAGCCTCTGGCGCTTTGGGTGCCGACAACGGCGCATCCAATGTCTCCAGACCGATATCAGCAGAACCATTCGCTGTGGTAGCCCCAGGGTCTTCTACTTTGAAGGAGGAGGTTTCGAACGAGCGTACAAGATACGGTAACTCAAGTGGTCCTGCGAATCAGACCAACAAAACAGTAGTGACTCAGGCCTACAATCCGCCTGTAGCAGTGCCAGTTAGTACCGCGACCTCTTCGACTAGAAATCCTGGCACTTCTGCCACTTCCAGCGATGGTAAGGAGACTTTCCGTAGTGTAAAGCCTACGGATGTTCAATATAGTACGCCAGCCACTTCAGAGGTCCCGGATATCGCTGCCGCCCAAGCGAACCCACTCCTGGGGTCAACAACGGACTATACTGCACCTTCCGCTCGCCCGCAGCATGCCTCGTATTCTGCAAAAGATGTGTCGTACAGCACGCCCTCAACTTCAGACGTCCCGAGCATTGCTGCAGGTCAAGCGAATCCTCTTCTTGGGTCAACCACGGAGTACAATGCCCCTTCAGCCCAAAATAAGTCTACTGTGCATGCTAGAGACGTCTCTTACAGCACCCCTTCCACTTCGGCCGTTCCAGAGATTGCCGCTGGTCAGGCGAACCCGCTTTTGGGATCCAACACCACTTATGGCGCTCTAAAAGCTGACACTTCGGGTAGAAGCGCAGGTGGATTTGGGAATTTGGAGAGTCACGACGTAGAATACAGCACACCTACAGTTTCAGTGGCACCAGGAATTGCCGCTGGTAACACCAACCCATTGGTAGGTTCCACTACTGAATACGAGGCGCCCATAAGTGGTGGGAGCCAGGTTCATTCTTCGTCGGCTAACCAGGTCAGTAGCACTAGCGAAGGGAAGACCTTAGAGGATCCTCAAGGGTTTTACACTCCGAAGCAATCTAACACCGCTACATTCCAAACTTCTGGATTGAGCACCGGTAATGCTACCCCAGGAGGCGGAAGCGACTTAGGTAGTAAGTCACCTAATACCCATGTTGGTAGTGGAAGCCATGGCCGTACAGGCTCCGCTTTCTCTGGACAGGATACGGGTTCACGACTAGATCCACTCAGTTCCAGATATGAGCCTAACTTGGCCACAAGTGCGGGACTAGACGGGAGTGCAGTCGGTCGAGCCACTGGTGCATCTGGATCTAGTGGAATCAACTACGAAGGCTTCGAAGATGCCAGTGAGACTAAACACCATCAGGCTCCTGGTCAAAACCGAGTCTTCCAACAGACTGGTAACACTGCGGCGGGCCATGGGACTGATTCTTCAAGACAGTATCACTCTAGCCATGGCACAAGTGCCAATACAGGCGCTACCGGAGGAGGCCCGGCTGTCTCAGGGGGTAGCGGTAACCACGGTGCGGAAGTTGGACAGCAAGGTACTGGAGGAGGTAGCGGAGCACCAGGCTACAACTCTAAACTGGGTCATTACTCTTCTGAAGACTACTCCTCTTATGCTCCTCATAGCGGGGTAGGTAGCGCTTCCGCGGTTAGTGGCCCTGGTAGTGGCGCGGGTCAAGCGCAAGCTTCCTCGGCTGGTTCTGGTCGCGGTCAAAAGCTCGGCGCCCTAGGGGGAGCAGTTGGTGCTGTTTCTGGAATTGCTGGTGCCGCCGGAGTTCCTGGAGGTAGTGAGGTCGGCGAAGCGTCGCAGGCAGCGGGACAGCTTGGCAGTAATGGAATTGGTGGAGCTATTAAGTCCCAGATTCCTGGTGTTAACGAAGCTGGCCAGATTAAACAAGCCTTTCATGGTGATGCAAGTGGATTAGCGAAGAACGAGGTGAGGAACCAGATTCCTGGTGCAAACGAAGCATCTCAATTGTCGAGCTCTGCTAAAGAACTTAGAGGTGGTAATGCAGGGTCTAAATTCACAGAACAAGCAACTAAGGAGGCTGATAAATCCAGCGGTGGCAAAGTTGGCCTAGGGAAGAAGATCGCAAACGTTTTCAAGTAGGACGCTTGCGAATCTGTAATCCGCGTGAGTTAGTACCGGGTGTGAGTAAGTGGTCATCTTTCAATTTTCTCAACGCGTTTGCCCTACTCTTCAATCGAATTCCATGCGGTTGTGACATTCATTCCTTTATAATTAAATATGTAAAAAGATATTAGTTCTTCGTGTTCTCACTTAATCTTATTGAGACTGTTTTTTCATTGCGAACGAGGAGGATGCGCGAACAACATATTATGTGCTAATGCCATATATGCAAACATACTCACGGCGACCATTTGCAATATATTGGAGTGGAGGTTCGAGGAACTTATCAGCTCCAGGGTCATCGAAAATATGTGTTAAAAAAATATTTTACGAAAATTCAAGAAAAAAAATGCGAACGCCCAAAAACGCACCTGGTGGTTACTTAAACGTTAAACTTCTTGTCTTTTTACTTGCCCAGGACTAGACCCCCCAATATCTACTACTGTTTGTGTCAGGGTCAAAGTCTCCAGATGATAGGGTTTGGATAAAGCGTAGTAAAGTTGTGCGGCAGCTGCGGCGCTCCTTACACCTGAATGGTGTGTCATGTAGCCACGATGGAAAAAGTAGATGTACCTGCATTAAATCACCAAGAATATCGGTTTTCCCGAGAGGATGAGTTCATTCAAGTAAATCAGTCGCAGCGTGAGCTTTCCTGTTTGATTATGGCCGGAATTTGTCTTATTAAATAGACAATTGATAAAAGGCGTCATATATTATTCTTGGTTGTAACGTCGACAATTGGAAAGAGTTTTTTTTTTTTGAAAAAATCAAATGAAAAAAAAAAAAAAAAATAAAAAAAAAAACAAAATTCAAATTTTGAACGGATATGGGGAAACCTTCAATGTCGGCAACTTTTGGTAGCATTTCCAAGAACGTACTGTTGTAGACTTTTCATCACTGAATAATATATAGTGAAAGAGTGACTACTATTAGAAAATCACGTAACCCAGAAATAGCAACATCACACAAACTGTTGAAAATAGAAAGCGTAATCTTAGGCCATAAGTACATAGACTCAATAGCATGACTGTAAAATCGAAAAAAGACTCGTAAAACTTGATAAGGTCTACAACAAATACTAGCAGATACGTCTTCCTTCCTGTTCCAGTTCTTTGCCTTGGTCTATGATGTGCACTCGAGCTATCGTATATGGTCATCTGCGTAGGTTAGCAATCTGCTAATCGCAGTGTCATCGCTCTCTTCAAACTATGTGCAATGGAGCCCATCTCCGAAGAGGGCTGATGGGACTCTGTTTTCTTTTATTTAGATCCCAAAAAAAATTTGAGCTCCACAAACTTAAGGGCGGAAGCCCACCAGTTGTTCAGTTGACAATTACATCAACCTGTCATGATTTGGAATTATGTCGAGAGCGCAACTTGTTCTTCCTCCATTGTTCTAATCCATTGTGAAAGGCGTCAAGAGTCATTCCAGATGTGACCTCTATAAAACATACACCCAGCTGGCGTTGCACATCTCGATTTCGGTTCTCATCATCAAAAAAAATCATGTCATCATACGCAACTCCAGTATGAAGATGAAGTTCCTGAAAATGACGGATCTTGGATCCGGTACCCCAAGCAGTGAATGCAAAGTAGGTACTGCTGGGCTCATTGTTGATATTCAACATTGACAACAAGCTCTGTGCGATACGAGGAGAATGGGTGCGAGATGCCGCACATAATCTCATATCAGGAGTTCCTTTAATCTCCTCAAATATTTGCGGTACCTCAGGGTAAAAGCCAAACTGATCCCCGTATTTGTCCAGTACATAATCACCCTGGTCTGTTGGTCTCAAAGGTGGGGTGACATGTGTGTCACACCAAAATGGCCACAACGTATAATCTAGATCAAAAACGACCAGTTTAGGTTTCAATTCATGTGAAGCTACAGAGGAAAGACTGCCCTGAGATGATTCCTTCGAGGAACTTTGAGATTGCTTCCTTGATTCTTCACTGAGATGTTCTTCTGGCTTGTTATTAAATGAATTCATAAAAAAGAGACTGACTCTAAGAAATTCACGTCTCTTAAACTAGTTTGTCAGTGATATTAGCAGTGAAAACGACGGCGATTAGGGAAAATTTATCAGTCTACAGGTTTCTGACCCTAAACTTGCACTGATAAACCGATATAACCGCTGAAGTTTCAAGATGTACTTACTATTTCTTCTTGATTAGCCACTTATACACGGCAACCTTTCGAAATTCCCAGTTCAGCGCATCTTTAAATCAAACGAACGACCTCTTTTATATGCGGCAAGATTGGGACGCTGCAATATGTGTTACATAATCGCGCGGCCACGGTCAATGCCGAGTGTCGCTTTAGTAAGCGCATATAGAAACCTGGGGGCAATACCCTACATAATTGCGCGCAGTTGACAGCTGCAATTACGGCTGTCATCGACTCAAGTGGTCTCTAGAGGAAAGCCGCAAACGCGGTATTCTTATTGCTAGAATTAATATTGGGTGCCGCACAACCAGCAACCGTTGATTACTGTTTTGGGTTATCCTGTAGAACACTAGTGGCTAGATCAGCCGGTGGCATCATGCCCATCAAAACAAAATTTCTATCTCCGTTGAGTCCGAAGAACCCAGTAACGCCCTGTAGTTGGTATCCCAGTCCCTTACTTTCATAAGAAATCAGAAGATCTCATCTTTCTAGTAGTATTATCTCTTAGAGGACACAGATCTCGCCTCTATGCGAGTATTAGAAGGTATGCAACTCATCTCAAGCGTAGGACGATAAGATCAGTGGACAACCGGTATTGTCGAACCGTCCGATATCCATACACACATGGGCATCTACAAACACACTGGCAAATCTTATCATATGATACAATTCTAGGAGTAATCTTTAATTTATCAGATTGCTTTGACGTTGCCAAAGATATAGATTGCAAAGTGACATATGGAATAAATCCCTTATGTATGAAGCTGCATCTCACACCATAGCCAGAGATAGCCGCTTATTACCTAAATTTCACTCTTCATTGCTGGGTCTGTTTACTATTTTTCACAGCACAAGAAGCATGCTTTGCGATCTTAGGTTGCCCTTTCTTTGTAATTGTGCCAGGTATGCACGATGACGCTCCTTGACCACACTCTGTCCCATAGTGTATCAGGCAACTCTGCCGTGGACACACCTTGCTTTCAATTCACGTGACACTCACCTAGCAGATGATGAAGACAAATCGGATCACCCGTTGATGGTTGTTTAAATCGGGCTTGAACACGAGAGCCACATTTCGCGAAGGTGTTAATGGGAGCCCGTTTTCCAGTGGAGTCACGAAAATGTGGATCACATTCGTCCGGAGAGCTCTGTTACTGAAATATTTTCCGACACTGTGCCCCACTGCGCGAATTTTTAACGAGCATGCTCTGGACGACATCGCGGGGAAGGGCTAGAAGCGCAGAAGGGCAACACCTTAATCCGAGGTCACATGCGAGGCCCCTTCAGTATACATACACAGGCAGTGTTTTTCTGCAACTCATTTCATGTGATCGGCGCTATTTTATAAGCGCAACTAAGAGAGGGGTACTCACTATTACCCTTCTCTCCTATGGGCTGGGGAAATTGACGGTACACATGGCGCTAGGGTAGATTGTGACGAGAGGCACGAAGATTGTAGGGTTTCATTCGTAAGTGAAATTTGTGACTAGCGCCGAATAAATTATCTGAATTTCTTATGAAAACTTAGAGATTATATAGTATATATGATATAACTGTAATATTTGCCCATGTTTAATGTGTCGAGATCGTGGATCATCTGTCGATGAATCGAAATGTTGTGATGTAAAAGTAATGAGGCAAAGTCATGGGCGGCTGAAGTGAGAAAATGTGGCATCATATTGATCGACCTCACCCCCATGAAATGATACAGCTATATATGCATCACCTCTGTAAGGCCATTCTAACTTCTGCGGTAGCACTCGAGCACCTCTGATAGTGTGATAATATGTAATGACGCAGCATGTCCTATCACCTTCCGGAGGTAGTGTGCGCCGTTGCTTGGATGACTAGATCTGTCCATGAGCGGTGCTTTCCACTGCTGCTAGCTATAGTGTCCTTCAAGGCTTTAAGCCAGTCATCGCGCGCTTCGACGGTGTCTGCGTAGAAGCTGATATCTTGGCCGTCTTTGAACGAAATCTGGAAGCTGCGATCTTCGTAAATGCACCACAGATCATCACTGAGAGTATCCTTGACACTTAGGGCTTTGTCCAAATGTATTACTGATCTTCGCTTACGCGTAGCTTCATGGTGGCTAATCAGTTGAACATCATTAAGAGTGAACCAACGACGACGCCACATACTTCCAC
The DNA here is from genome assembly GCA_030555655.1 of Starmerella floris. NCBI lineage: Eukaryota > Fungi > Ascomycota > Dipodascomycetes > Dipodascales > Trichomonascaceae > Starmerella > Starmerella floris. Next base: position 222,210 of record JANIWM010000010.1, read on the forward strand.
AGTCACCACCCTGTTGAGTCAAAAATCCCTCACGGCTTTGAATTACTTTATTTTTGGCAACCTCAATAGCTTTTTGGCAGTCACGCATGCTCATAGGAATAGCCTCGCTTGCATATAATTTCGGCACGTACATCATTGTAACCTGTAACTCGCAAACCGGCTTGGGCACTCCGTCAGAGCTCGCCTTGTCCCATTCATTGTACAAAGGGATACCAAATGACTTAGCGACTCCATAAATTTCCTTCTCGTAGTGAGACTCAAACACATATCCGCGACAGTACTCACCATGCGAACCAGTAACACCGCGCCAGAGATCAGAGCGACGATAGAAGTCTTGGAGATCTCGCTCATATTGGAGACGCCCTTTCTTCTCTTCCTCCTCTTGCAGTTTGAGGAGCCGTTGCTCTTGTTCCTGTTCTTGAAACCTCTGCTGCTGCTGTTTCTTTTTGGGGCTACGCAACAACAGGTTCTTCATACTCTTGATGGGCGACCCACCAGTACTTGTGGACCCAACACTGCTACTTACAGAGTCGGAAGGCTTATGACGTGCGATAGGACGCGGGATGGAAGCTTTCGGGGGAGGCTGAAGTGCATCCATGGAAACGGCAACGGTAAGGACCAGTTCAAGATCCTTAGCTACGGTAAGTTCAAATTCCTGGCCAATTTTAGCCGTCAAATGACCATTGAGACCAGGCGCTGGTAAAGGCAATGGATCTGTAGTGACAGTTTGCAAGCCATTGTCCAGACTTAACGTGAACTTAGGATTGCGCCCAGTGTCTATAGGAAGCCCCCGCATATCCGAAATCTTGTTGATTTGCAAAAAAAGACGACCACGATCATCCTCTTTCACAGGATCAGTTTCCTCCATTGTCGGCGTGTGAGGAATAACCTGAGAGATGGGTGTTTCGACAGCGACACCTGCCTCATCGTGAGCAGGGGACGAGCCAGTGCAGATTTGCTTCTGGAAGTCAACCGGAGAATGTAAGTTCTGCTGATTGTCGTGATTTGGCTCAGGTGTTACGTGTGAGGCCAATGTCGACGTGCTGACAGAGGGATCTTCAGTGCTTGCTCGCTCCTTAGCCATATAGAAAGGGTTCAGCCTCTCGGGGGAGTCTCCTGAGTATATCAAGTTGTGAGTAGATCTTTTCTCTTCCTCAACACTTGCATTACCACTTTCTTGATAAGTATCGTAATTTTCGTCCTGCTCTAAGTCACTCAATCCCTCGTCAAAGCCCAACCAGGGAGAATCGGGATTAAAAGCGATCATTTTCAAGACGTCATCACTCAAACTACCATCAAGATGATCCTCCTCGTCATCACTTGCGAAAGGTACATCTCCTGGACTCATTTTTCTCCTGATCGAGCGCAACCGTTGGATCAAAAGAGGGTTGGCGCTGGGCCCAGTTTTAGTCTTTAGGTCTGGTATATCACTAGTGGACTCAGAAGGAGGCATTCGGCGTGCAGTAATAGTGTTTTGGCGTCCAAGGCCACCGATTTTGAAATCTCCACCAAAATCTAAATGTAATGAATTCAGATTTGAGCCTAGGTTTCCAGAGGAGTCAATGGGAGAGGTTGATGTTGACAGCTGATTCTGGTCCACATTGATTCTACTTTGTCTGCTCTGCGACATTTCACAAGTAGCAGGCTTGGACTCTATGGGCTGTGATATACCCAAATCAGTCAAGTTCATGACATTTGGAGCTGAATCATAAAGAGATCCCTGGTCATTTTCATATGAATAACTAGCCTTCATTGCCTTGTTCATGACTTTCTTGTCATCAAAATGCATGGCTTTGGGAGCCTGACGGGGGGTTTTCGCTAATACGAGCTCTGTTCCATCCTGAGAATGGATTCCCAGCGGATTGTGTTTCAAAACAAAGCTACTGTTATCCGACATTGCAAGAGGAAAACTAAGTAGACTCTATAGAGCCTAGCAGCACTTTACTGGGGGGTCGTAAAGCAGTCAAAGCGATAGTAGATGGATTGGTCTTGATTCGGGGAGTATCCTCTAAATACAGGGGATTGTGACTTCAGGGTAAAAACACACCCAATGCTGGCGCTGTGTTTATTGTTTTCCTAATTGGGGTTGATTCATAAACATACGCCCTAACCCGGGTCGCAATGTACACAACGTACTGTCACAAGATGGGCGGACAGAGCACGAGCTCATTGTTATTATTAAGGGGCAAACAACAAGCAGCAATAACATGTTTAATTTTTTTTATAAACTGTTAGCCTAAGCCTACTCATTGATCGACAGGATAACCATTGCTGGTTAGGCTCCACTTCTAGGAAGCGCAACTGCTCGAGTGACCAGTGTAGTAGGTCCTCTGTTAATCCCATACGCTAGTATTCATAGAGACGCTAAAGCGACATCTGATTTTAAAATACTTTTAGTAATGCAAGTTTTCGCTATTGCAAGTTTGCTTATTTTCCACTTATTGTGAAGGAAGTCGGATCTTTCTCCAAATGTTTTCTACGAGGGTAGACGTCCGGTAAGAGCAGCGCGGACGGCAGACCCAAAGGTGAAAACCTAAACCGGCCCAATAAACAATGGTTGGTTGTTAAACCCAGGCGAGAGCACCAATGTATCCAACGCGTTTGTGCACCGCGGCAAATACACCACCCTATACTGTAACTGGAAGTCCACATTGGAGTAATAATAGTCCCTCCTAACCAGGAGCAAACACATATCGGCTCACACATAAAAAAAGAGTACCTGCATCAGTGGATCGACTTCACACTTTCCAAGCTGAGGGAATACAAAATAAGAAGGCTTTCATCTATCACCTTGGCTTGACGATCATATCGTTCACGTAGGTGATGGCAGTTCTCTCAAAATGGCCGATTATGACCGGCCGCTCTAAGACCAGCGACAATGACAGTCAAGAAGACATAAGCTTGGGTGTAACCTCATCCATGTCGAATTTGTCTCTACTGACGGAGGACCCGTATGCTTCGAGAAATAGTGCTAATTCAAGTCTGAACAGTTCTCAAGCTTCTACCTCCGTTTCCGTGACTGATGCGGGGCCATCGCTTGGCACGCTCATTGTAGTTGTGATGAAAGCAAAGAATCTGTACAACCGACGCGCCATCTCAAAACAGAACCCTTATTGCTCGGTTCGAGTGGCGAAACACAACGACCGGACTCGAGCGATTACTCGCGGTGGCCAAGCCCCCGTGTGGGACCACGAGACGCGGTTTCGGCTCAATGCTGATGATGACAATCGTGTTCTCAAACTATGTGTGTTTGATCAAAATGGAAGCAGTACCGATATAATTGGTGACGCGATGATTCAATTGAAACCAGCCTTAGAGCGGCCTCCGAACGTGGGCTATGATGACTGGTTTCCCATCTATTTCAACAAAAAGTACATGGGAGAGGTGTACCTTGAAATGACCTTCTATCCTAGGAAGCAGCATTCACGCCGATCCAGCGCAGCCAGCAGCGTCTCTTCTCTAAAGAATGCTTCGTTGCGAAACTCATTAACGGAACATCACTCTCGTTCAGCGTCATCTGATCGATCCGCTGCGGGAAGTCGGTCGCGTTCTCCTGCAAAATGGTTGCCTTCGCCACCCCGACCCAGCTCGCCCCTCAAATCTAGCATCCAGGGACCTAGACTTAGCGCTAGTCCCGTAAAACACAGTGAATCGATGCCAATTTTGAGAGAGCATGCTTTGCCTTATGAGCAGTCGCCGACAGCCTCGAGCGGTCATGGCGAGCTCCCCAGCAGACCTGTGGGCAGTAATGCCCAGTCTCAGAGTTCACATGGTACGCCTGCAGACACACGAGTCTTGTATGGAAACCGACCTTCTCTACATGTCAGCCCTACGCATAGCCCTTATGGAAGCCCTCGGGCCAGTAACAGCTCTTCCTCACTGGTTGGGCAGCCATCAAGCGGAAGGCTAGCGCGGCCGTTGCCTCAACTACCCCCGGTGTCAGATTCCACTACCCCAGTGCGGCCTTCTTTGCCCGCTGTTCCCGTTAATACCTGGGTCCCATCGCAGCCGTACCATCATTCTAGCCCATCTGTCGACCGTGCTCAGGCTGATATCTTCAAGCAAATTAATGACGGATACGAAGCGTCATTGTTTGAGCGACTGAAGCCGTGAGTAGTCCAGATCCTCACAGCCGTGTAAACAATTGCATCCGATCTCATGCTGAGACACAAAAAAAAATTCTTCATAGCATCGTCAACGATGATCGTAGGTGAAAGCTAATAAAGACAAATAATCAAGATAGATCATTAATAGCAAAATAAATATATATACAGACCCGTACGGGACCCTATTGGGATGATTCAGTACGCGGCCTCACCATCCCCGTCATCTCCATCCCCGTATTCATCGCCATCATCAAAGTACTTTTCGGCATTATAGTCATCATCCTCCAGTTCCTCGAACTCCTCCTCTTCTTCTTGCTGCTCATTATCCTCTTCCGAGTCATCATCCTTGGCACCATTGGCATTGGCAGCGCCATCTTTCTCGCTGTTCTCGCCCTCCTCACCATTTTCTCTCATCAGTCTATCGATGTCCACTACTCTTCGGGTTTCAGATTTGACGGCAGCGCCGTTTGCAGTTTCCACAGCTATGCCAGCAGCCTTGTATAACTCACGAGGTAGAAAGAGTTTTTGAAAGTCAAAATCGGATGTAGTGCGACCAATCTTCTTACGGGGCAAGTACTTATCAGTGTATCGCTTGATAGAGTCATGGGCCGTCTGTTCCTCGGAGTTCACGGGCTCCTCGACGACAAAGCCTTTGGCACCCAGTTGACCGGTGTTCCAGAACCCGTTCTGCAGATCAGCATGGATAGATTGGAATTGAACTGCCGCGGCCTCGTCTAGCGTGTCCATGAAAGATCCCCGACTACCAGTGTTCCTACGATATGGCGTGGAATATTTTTGTCCAGCCTTGACCAGAACCCCCACCCCAGTCCACGCCATGGCGATCTCAGCCATAGGGGTGTGAACGCAGCCATAATTCCAAAGGGGGAGGGATAACCTAGTCTACGGCAACAGCTCACGGTTATACTGATGGGTGGTGGTCTTGAATCGCCACAAGGATGCGTCGAACCTTTACCCTAAACTGACATTCGCATTGAATGAACGCGTCAGGGATCTCGACGCGGCGTTCTTTCTATATTCCATGGAAATTCCATCATCAAGCCCCAACTACACGCCAGTTAATGGTAATAAATATGTGACGTTCCCTCAATCGGCCTTGCTGTGCCAAGTCTTATTTCCTGAGGAAGATATCGATATCGAATCATCCGACAATGACGATCTTCAGCCACGGCCCAGCCCTATCCATTCTGATACGGATGCGGCTCCGGTCCTCCATTCGCCTAGCGGTCAGCCGAATATTGAGCCAAACTTTGACCGATGCTCCACTGCGATCCCGGAAGTCGCTCGAGATGAATTACCAAATAGCTTCATCACGGATGCTGAATTAAGTAGCCTTTCTCAACCCATTCAACAATCCCTAGATCAATTGGTCTTGCATTCGTCACACAACTTGCCCACGGAAAATCCGAGGACCGTTGCAGAGACTCAGTTCGAAACGCATCTCGAGTCATTCCAAGAACGGCCGGCAGACATAGAGACTACTCACCAGCCACGCGACACGCTTGATGGCGAAGAGACCATTTTCTCCGACAATGAGGACAGCGGGATGAGCATGAGCTCGCCTTCCACACATGATGATACCACTTTATTGACTCAGGAAATAGACCCACAGAAAACCACTCAGAACTACCTAGAGGAGCTGGTCACCGAATCTCTGCTGGAATCGTTGCCCCTGCCACCGGCCAAACGGGCCAAGTTAATGACCAATATGGGACGACCGGCGACCAGCACGGCCAGCCGACAAGATTGATGATGAATGAAACGAATAACTATGAATTACGAGTGACAAACATGCGCGTTGGGTGCGTAAAACGAGTCTACGATACCACGTCAAGTAAGCCGCGAAACATGTATGCATAATTAGTATCAATTAAATAAGCTCATGTATGAATCTGCAACTCCGGTCATAGGCCCTTAAGAAACACTCTGTCGGGCGCCTCTTCCCATTCTTCCGCCGTGATCCACATTTTCTTGAAGGTGCTGAGTCCGGCCAAAATGGAACCTCCCAGCCAGGTAGTGGTTGACCGGTTTGGTGGTGCGAAAATTCGCAACTTGGTGGAGCTTGGAGCTGTCATCTTCAGTTCGGCCAGTAACCTGTTACCGAACCCCCGCACTTGAGTAGCACCGCCACTCAACACAATGGAATGGAATAATACGGCTCGTAGATCGAGATCACAGCGAGCCACGGCATCGGCGGCCAGTTGATGAACCGCGCGTTCTTCGCTTCCCCATATGTGAGGCCGGAAGAGAAGTTCGGAGGCTCGCCCTAATGTTCGTGACTCTATAGTGACTTTCTGGCCGTCGGGAAGGCGGAATTCGCTACTGTCATCGCCCTCCGGAGCATCTAAGTTCCCATTAATGCCGACAGCGCCACTGTTTGCACCTACGGATCCCGGATTAGTCGGCGCGTGGTTATGTACAAAGGCCAGCCTCTCCTTGATTTCTCTCACGGTTTCTCGCTCAGCACTGGTCATTAGCTTGATGCCTTGTTTTCGAAGAAGTAATTGCATGAAGTCGGTAACATCTCCGCCAGCCAAATCCGACCGCATAGCAGCCGACTCAATGGCAAAACCCTCATAGATAGGCACACAATGGGCCACGCCGTCGCCCACATCAAGTGCTAAGCCCGTAGTTTTTCCGGCTGCATAAAGTGACAAGACAGCGGGCACCGCGAAATAAGCAGCAGGAACATTGAATGTTTCAAAAAAAACTTGGGCAGTTCGCATTTTCTGGACCACAGGATTGAGTGGAGGTTCCGTCACAAGTATGGGGTGATCTTCACTGTTCAGGCCACCGATTTGGTACATGTGCTGCCACACGAACTCCATATCGCTCCAGTTCGCGACTTGACCATGCTTCATTGCCCAATATAGTCGCATGAGACCGCGATGGTCGCGTAGTTGTTGGCCAACATAGGCTCCTGTTTCCCCGCCGGCATCGAGGGCGCCGCCTATCATCACCCGGTCGTGTTTGGGCCGGCCAACACAACTACTGAAGGAGACGCTCGGCTCGGACGCGCCGGCTATCCCACTCCGTAATGTCTGCGAGCCGTTGTCTATCACCAATGGCTGGTTAGCCAGAAATTGGTTGTCCATGTTGACAACCCTAGCTGTGTCGAGGACAAGATGTAAATAGAGGCATCATCATTCAGGGTATGAACATCTTGTGATGTCACCAAACCGACCTTACTTGGGAGCTCTTAAGCATCAAGTCTGATACCTATACTTTTCAACTTATGATGCATGATAAAAATCTGGTACATGTGGGAAGATTACGTTTCTTTTGCAATGGTGGACAGCGCATCACTGGCCACACAGACTAGCATAGACGCCAATATGGTGCGAACTCTTTCAGGTGTCGTATATAAAAGCTATCGCTACACGTTTACTTCGCATCATTTACTGGAATACCCACTTGTCCATAATCATCAGAGCAGAGCAGCATTAGTTTCGGGGCACCGATTGGCATACACCGCTGTCCCTTCCTAGCCCAGAACCCACAACTCACATAGCCGCATTGAGATACCGATCCCCCCGCCGTAGCGTCCACCTCACCTTCTCCACATTGAGCATGCCTGGAGTCACGTCGCTTGTTTTCGATGCGCCGCCTGGCGAGATCGATGCAGTTCGCCATGATATCGAAGTACTCACAGGTAACTCCAGTGCTGTTGCTCGCCAGCTAAAAGCTGATGTTGCCCAGGCAAATGTTGAGCAGCTGCGAGTCGTCGAGGTGACTTTCAACGGAAGCAAGCAGTTGACAGTTTTGTCCAAATTCAACCAGCTCGACGACACCACCTTCTTTACGGCGGGATCCAAGCCTGTGAAGTTCGAGGTTGATCATCTCACTCGAAAAACCAAGGTGCTTGGTGACTACGAGCCAGAGTCTGCCAATGATGGAGATGCCGCAAAATACCAGGATCAGGTTGAGAAGTATATGAGCCAGCACTACGCTGAAGAGGCTGTCTCAGCGGTGTTCCCGGTAGAGAACCGTTCCGGCGAACTGGCCATCATTGTAATTGGTCGTAAGCTGAACCCTCAGAACTTTTTCAATGGCCAAATCACCGCTTTCTATAACCTCGACACCGACGGCGGAGAGCTTAAGGGAGAGATCAAGGCAGATGTGCATTATTTTGAGGACGGCAACGTACGGCTGGACAGCTCTAAAAAGGTCACTGCATCATCTATCTCCACACCCTTAAAATTGGCCCAAACACTGGAGCGTCTGGAGTCTAGATTCGAGGAGGAGCTCAACGAAAATCTCATCGAACTAAACGAGCGCGATTTCAAGGCATTGAGACGACAACTTCCGGTCACCCGCCAACCCATGGTGTGGGGAAAGGCTGTTGCCGGTTACAAACTCGGAAAAGAGCTTGAAAACAGATAAAGAACGCACGGGTCGTATAATTGAAATTAGTCTCACTGAATAGGCCGCGCTGTAGCGGAATTGCTGGAATCAGCTCGAAGTCCAGAACTAAGTATATCTTTCCTGTAGTCATAACAGAACATCATCTGTCGGGGTACAATACTAAGTCCGACTCTAAGTAACATGTTAGTACATTTTAGTGGCAAGTGTCTTGTTTCTATGCTATGCAATATGCGATGCTATGTGAAGAAGTGAACAAGGAAATACACCAGGAATATCATCGCCAGAGCAAGACCCGCTGTTTTGAATATCGGGTGACCTGCTGCCGCGGCTCGGGTTAGCCTGGTGGCACCTCCTCGGATTGAGGTCATCATCGAGCCGAACGTGTCAGTGGCTGTGTCCAGCACGCCATGATCCGAGGCTTGGGCGTATATATCGTTCGTTACCTGGCGAATCGACGAGAGTTTGCCTGCAAGGTCGTGAAGGCGCTGGTCGTTTTGTTGTTCCATGCGGGTGTTTGCAATTCCGAAGCTTCAGCTGGTCTGTATTACAGTGGTTGTGAGTTTCGAGCCCCCCGTACCCTAAACGCGGACCCCCCTATAATTTCTACCGATCTTTCCCCCCCCGTTCCCCACCATGGTCCGCACCTTCCAGTCCGTGATCGGCAAGGAGATCAAG